>PQWD01000463.1:143238-315185 GCA_019425675.1 Leucinodes orbonalis
TACATTTTTACAGAACGAAAACGGAAATTAACACCTTCATATATAAACCTTCATATATCGTAAAGGAGTTTAAAATCGCATCGTGTAAATGCGAAAATTCATAAAAATCATAACCTATTGCAAAACATATAAGCTATTTTAGGATATAAAGCTAGAGTAAATGCATTCCTATAGGTAACCTAATTTAGGTATGTACTGGAACAAATACTTTTAATTTTCTTTTCGACAAGATAATACATGACGAACTGTTCCTGTGCACGTCATAAACTTTACCATCTGAATCTTACATAACTCGGGACATGCAATGGTCACAGTCTCTCTGGAAGGCTCCAATTTGTTAAAGGAAGTAAAATCATTACAAGCTAAGTCGTATCCATATATATATTCATGTTCTAAGTACCGTTGTCTCTTTTTGACACGTCTCCGCAAATGATCTATAACCACGTTCTTTATCTAGCTATACAAGGAATACTGGCTACTATTATTCTAAACAAAAGAATAGAAACTATATGTTATATTTCTTCACAACCAACCTTCACAGCATTAGGTAAGTTATATAAGAAACTTTGCTACTAAGCAAACAACCGATTTGATGAATACCTAAGTATGTGTGCCATTTCCTTAAGCCATAGCAAGAAAGAAACGGAAAGGCGAGTCGGGATAACAGAGGGTTCCTTACATTACGCATAGGACGTTATTCAAATCATGACTTTCTTATGAAATCACCCGTAGCAAAATACCGTTCCGAAAGTTTTACTATGTAGCACTCCACTATCAAGTTTGGGTATCCGAAAATCTTTGTGATAATATAGACATCGAGCGCGCACGTTTTTTTTTTTTTACTTTGACTGTCCGCTGTAATATGGTCGCCAGAAAATTCGCGCGTTGCACAAGGACGTTGAGATAACGCTTTTTAATCGATTTCAAAAAAGGAGGTTACTCTACTCAACCCTTTATACCTATGCTTGATTCTTTTATGTCTATTCGCGGATATCTTCATCGTATATGAACCGATTTTGATGATTCTTTTTTTGCTAGAAAGAAGATACTTCAAAGGCGGTTGGTGGTGGGTGGTGGAAGTAAGGGTCTGACGATGGCAGACCAGAGAAGCCGAGGGGAACTTTCAAAAATCGTGAGTGACCCAGTAAATAAATTTAGAAAAAGAACAAAAATGTGAATGGCAGTGGATTTCAATGCCGGTACCAAGTGCCAACAACTCTTCAGCTTTGTAATATGGGTCACTTGGGTCAGTTCTTCGAAGAAAGATAGATCCTTACACAGCGCTTGTTTTACTTGGCACCGATATTAAAATTATAAAATAAATATCCACTGACATTCACACAGCGCCATCTAGTACCAAACTAAGCATTAGCCTGTAATATGTATACTAAACATCGAATAAACATTCCTAAATACTTCTTTTTTGAAAATACATACAATTTATACAAAGAAAACACCCAGATCAATTCATACACACAAATGTTTGTAATGCCCGGGGATCGAACCCGGAACCCTTAGTGTAGTAACCGACGTCTCAACCATTACACTAAATGGGTCGTCACAATTATTTAACCATTTCTATTTACTCGGCTAAAAACATTTTTTTGCTTTTCAGTTTACTATTTGAAATCGGTATGTTTTTATTAAATCATATTGCACGGCATTTTACTCGTGTCCACTCTGAACAAGCTTCACCCAGTAGGCATACGGGGAACTGGGGGTGCAGAAAAATAACGCATTCATTCTGTTGGGGCTGCCGCGGTTCTGCAGCGCGTCCGCCATGTTCATGGAGATGCGCACTGACACTTTCTAAGCAATCATGCGAATGCGGTGTCTCTTTGCTATTTCGAAAACCACGCCAGCTTCAACAGCCTTCTGAAAGTTTTTACAGAGCGCTGGAGTGCCCCAATACTACGCTATTGGAAAATATAACATGTTTATCTACGAGTAATACTAACAAATACAAATGGAGCATGTCTGAAATAATTATATTATATTTGGATTAATTTTTTATTTTTAATTAAGTATGATAAAAAAATATTATTTAAACTTATTATAAAATATGTGTTATGGATTTTATTGTTTCTTGCACACGTCACTTTCTACCCAAAAGTTTGATTTTGAATTTAGAAATTTATTACTGGTTACCGATATAGGTACTTCTCAGTTAAAAAAATACTGTAAAAGCGCTCACGCTAAGGCATTTTGCCTACGAAAAAGTAATAGGTCTCACCTAGAAGACCTATTACTTTCTTCGATTTATGTTGTTGCATCTTTTCCCTGATAGTTCCACTTTTTATTAAAAAAATAAGAAGCCTATTATACACAATTCATTCTTCTTAATCATTTGATTATATTATCTAAGTAATCTAATAAAGCATGACGAAATGTATTTTTAATGACGGTTATAATCGTTATTTTGTTTTTACTTACCATTTTACCAAAGATTAGTATATCAGCTTACCTAAAACACCAAAATCCAATTTCTCTGTCATATTATAGAAATAAATATACAGTCACCTATTTTTTGTAGGCTAAAAATACGCCGCTTTAATGAATGGCGGCCTAACTGAACTATTTATTTAAAAAGGTACCAATTAGTCATTTAACATAAATTAATCGTAAATTGCTGTGACTAATTACATAAAGTATACGTATATCCATAAAGTTAAGATACTTATAATCTTTCTAAAATTTAAAAGTTGGTAAGTATAGCTACAGTTAAGATGAAATTTAATTTTTCTACTATTGGCCAAAAACCCGTATAGTTACCCGTGGCATGTGAAACACACATTAAGGCTCTGCTCATCTCAGTTAACTTAAAACTCAAATACAGCCCCTAGCATGGTAACAAATAGATAGGTAATGCTATATACAACTAACTTGATCGCTGCGTGGGTACGAACCCAGCGGTGAGAAATATAAAATATCATCTGATTATTTGAAAAGAAAGATGATCCATGCATATGTATTGTATAGATACTTAGTAGTCGGAAACACGTGGTGGGCTACAACCCAGTTTCCCTATGTCTATCATGTGCGGCAAAGTCTGTGCTCTGTGTGTATTGACCAATAAATCAGATAGAAAGGGAATACGATTACAAATCACCAGGTGCTAATTTAAATCCAGAACTGTTTCCTTTTTTATTAAATTTAATGGTTCAGCAGATATCACCTACAAACTTAAAAACTGCTGCATCTTTGAAGTTTTACCAAAATATAGACAACAGCTGTGTGTTACGAACCAAGCACTTATCGTTGTGTTGTAGGAACAATGACCGTACTACATTTAAATTTTTAAAGTACGTATTAATTAAGACGAAAGTTTAGACAAAAGCATTATATAGGTATTATAATTATAAGGGGGCCTTTAAACTTAAATTAAGAAATAACTAAGCTAGAACTGATGGCGCTGGCATATGCATGTGATGTTTAGAGGAGATGAGTGAATTCAGAGGCGAGTGATGAATTAATACATACACTTTTGACTTTAAACTTCATCGTCAGCTATAGACTGTCCTTCTATTTTATCAAAACTTTGTCATTATGTAGATACTCTTTGCTCAATATCACCCTCATTACATCATGCATAAATAACCCTAGATGCTAGAATTGCAGAGATGACAAACCATCAGAAAACTAATTAAGTGCCAGAAGTCCAACTCTTATAAGGAATCAGCCTAGTTTCTGGAAATATTTGAGTGTATTTTTTTGTATACACGAGTATAACATATATAACATACTATAGGTAATAAGGCTTACAAATTTATTATAGAAAGATTACTAAACAATACAGGGATGTTTATCGAATATAAATGTGTAATCTTGGTCGGCAGTGTTCCAGTCACAAAATATTTGTAATAGAAAATAATTAATCCTCCATGCTCCAGGACTAATATTGTTAAAAAGTTAAAAAGAATGTAGATGGAGTTTCTTATCGGCTAAACATAATTGTTTAATTTTTTATTTGAACCGTTAAAAATAATCATAGATGCATTAAAATATACGAATTTATAATTAACAATCCAAAAGCTGTAAATATTTTTTGAATTAGGAATGTTGGAGATTAAGTTGAGTGAAAAATGATGACTTTGTTATATTCATTTATGACATTTATTAAGCATTAATTACAATAAATATTAAATTATCTTCCGGCAGTTGCATAGCAGGTGCGCGGGCGCAGGGTGCGCGGCTTGCAACTGGTGGAAAATGCTCAGGATGGATGGACCCACACCATTTTGTTAGTCTAGATTACGTCGCAGCAGCTCTAATGCCTAGGAACATATGAATCAATATTAATTACATAAACGGATTTAAACCTTAACCTACTCTATCAAAGGTATCTACCTTTTCCTGATTTCTCGCAGTTGGCGGTATTAGAATACAATTAATTATTTGTATTATGGTTAAAGAAGTATGGTTTGTGGCCATATTATATTGTCATTTGAGTTGTTTGTTTGTTGTTGTTTTTGTAAAAATATAAGTTTGTACTGTTACATCAACATAGAAAAATATTCCATTTCTATATTTAATTATACCATTAATTTTATTCTAAAGAAATTCATTAACAATTTCAGAATATGTTACAAAAATGCCGTAACTTTATAATCAAAATGTATAATATTAAGCCAGTAAATTGAGATAATCTCCATATAAACAACTTTAAGAGTTCATTATGTTGTTTCTGCAATAGTTTTAATTAATAAAGATAACTTAATATGTAGAAGACTCGGTACTAGCGTAGATATCGTTCCATAGAACAGGAGTGTCAATGCACCTCTATATTCTAAGAACGGCACTGTAGCTAGCAAAATCACTAGGTATTGCATCTTTCATCTCGAGTGACGGGCGCAGGGAAAAATTTATAAAAAAAATCCTATTTTATACAGTTATTGGTTGCCTTCAATACTGTATTTATCATGGGCTAACTCCACGTTCTATTTACTTCGAAACATAAAAGCCTCAGGTCTTACCGAAGCAAGTTAGGGTTGGACGAGCCATATATGCGACCTAGAGGTAGACCCCAGCCGCCTTCACCTCCGGACCGTGCATTTGCATGCGCGTTTGCGCTTGCCGAGGCTTCACCAGCTGGAAAAATTACATAAACAAATATGAGAAGACTGCATACATAACTTAATACATACTAAGGAAATGGAAAGCCAAACTTATTAAACTTATTTTCAGTAAAATGATGCGCAAATGTTTCGTATAAAAACTTATTTAAACTCAACGCTTCGATCACTGAACCACGTAAGTAGTTCACACAAAGGTATTTTTATAACTCAAACTCAACAATAATTATATTCATTGAAATATACTAATCAATGCAAAGACACTTTTGTATCGTCTATAAATATTTTTTAGATATCACGAGAAACGTTTCGTATTTTGTAATAATGAAATTTTACCTATAGCATATTATTAATTTCAACCAAAAGTAAGCTTTTCAAGTTTGTTTTGTACAAACAAACATGCCACGCGAAAGCTTTGCATTTTACTCGTATATCCATGTAACGGTATCATAAGCTCATTGCTATATATCGAGCACTTGACTCTTGTAATGATTTGAAGAAAGTAGGTCTAATCGATTTTTTTTGTTAGAGTAGGTAAGTACTATCTTGGTTGGACCGTTAGACGAACGGAGCCGGTTGCCTCACGTTCGCACAACTGTAACCATCCGTGGTCTAAATACAGATACACTTGTGCATACCAAATGTGAATGTACCAGTGCATTCATATGCACAAATTCACGGTTTTACTTTGTTACCTATTGTCGGATGTCTTTCTTTTGGAGGCATGCTACTGGCTATTCAATGAAATGTGAATACCTCAAGCGGAACATACGAGTAAGTATAAGACATATACCTGCGCGTAGCGAGGATTCATAGGTACTTATTGATAAAGGCTTTTATTACTAAGACATAAAAGTAAAATAATAGTCTTTTAAAGTCTTCTATATATAACACGTCATTAAATATTATTAATAATAAAGTATATACCAAGCTTTATTGCTAAGTTCAATCTCGAGATAATAACATACTAATGAAGATCACATGAAACTTCTTTAAAATACTTACATTAAATTCCAACAACGTGTCACTCAAACAATGATGAGAGGTTCAATACCCAAGGTATTGATTTCAAGGATGAACATGCATAAAAGTGCTAACTAATCGAAAACGTAATTTATTTCGATTCGGCCCCTTACAATGTATTAAATCGTGACCTGTCAAAAATACTTTAATTCAATGTCATCGCCAGTTAACTATTTTTAATTGGTAAGTACATTTTTATGTTACGGGGTATATTGTACGTACCGTACACAATCGTAATCAGCTGATATTTATTCGCCTGTTTTTTGAAATGATGAAAAAGTCTGTTGTTGAAGATAACCAAACTTAAATAGATAGATACGCTACAAGAATAAAGTTTCACTTTATCCTAGCAAGAAAATTCAAAACCTAGGGAAAAATAATTGGCTCTTCCGTGTGGCCCCTTAATTTAAATACGGTTTTCTCATATTAATCGAGTTCTAATAACTAATTAACCTCAATAAAAACTATTTGAGTTATGCGGTATATAGGTTATTATATATAGCCTAAGTATATAGCCTTTAATAGTATATTGTATTTGTGCAGGCAATTCAAACAAGGCTTACGTAAGTGCACTATGTTTTAACGGAAGCGTTGCTAATGGCTCATTTATGCTCGTGGGGCATTGTGCAGCAAACAAGTTGAGGAACTTACATACGTAGGAAAGCTATGTTGCAAGAACGGTTACTGGGTATTGTATTAGATACAAAAAATGTCGCCTTGTAAGGCATTTCGTTTATGATTTTTCATTTAGAATTATTATAACAGGATTATTTAACGAGCTGCTTTAAGTAGAAAAATAAGGTCAAGAGTACTTGTACAGCCTTTTTCAACGTCATTTAAACATATGTCCTGATTCTGTAAAAATATTTAGATAATTATCCTTGAATTATTGTCACTCTGATCATGACTACTTATGCGTGTGAAAAAATTTGGTATTCGCGCGCGGATGGGCGGTACGAAGCCGTGCGAAAGTAAAATTATTACTTTTTCGTTGAAGAATTAGTAGGCTTCATGAAAATGATTAAATCCAGTCATTTTGCGTCTTTACGTACTTTGCTTCAGTATCAACCATACATACTCGTTAATGTATTGAAGTAATAATTTTTGAAGCGGCCTGAACTAATTAACTTACTTACTAGTTTTAAATTAGGATTTTACACGTAATATACTTAATTAATAACGATAACCATTCTATGAGATATTCGTATGGCGAAGGTAAATTCAATTTTAACCTTTTAACCCAAGGATTCCAGACACAACAGAATATCAATTGTTTCTGCTCAATGTGTCTGTCAGCGGCGGTTAAAGGCTCTAGTATCAATAGCCATTTTGTTTCGGAATGACTACAGCTGTTGGCCGCAGATGGTATTTACAGCTTCACCGTGGTGAGTACAGATGGCCTTCAGCAAGGTCTACTCAAACTGGGAATAGTGACTTTCACTTCGCGTCATGAGAGTACCACGCGGCATTCCAACTCACGACTCCCAGATTTAGCAGCGATCTCGGCTTCCGCTCAGACAAATCCACGCGCGACTAAATCAAGGGGGTTAGTGTTAACGTTATTGGGAAATAATGATGCAATCCGTATGGCATGGGTGGCAAGTATTATGGATAATAGTACTTACAAGCGTTTGCTTCTGCGTTAGCATGAGCGTTGGCTTCGGCGTTGGCGTAGGGGTAAGGGCTGAGGGAGCGCCGCAGTCGTCGGAGCGCCACGGGTTGGGACGCATGCCCTTCCGCGTCGATCGTGTAATACGCGCGAGGCACGTAGAACTGACCCTCTGTGGATACACAATAAATAATGTTTTAAATGAAGGAGACAATCCCTGATAATACTAACGTTTAAATATATAAATATTCACTAACTTACACACAGAGCCAGCTAGCCCCAAACTAAGCATTAGCCTGTAATATGGGTTCTATACAACGGATAAACATACTAATATACTGTTTTCTCGTAATTTTTAACATATTAGAAACACCCTGACCAATACAAACAGACATGTTCATGCACACAAATGTTTGTACTGCCGGGGATCGAACCCAGAACCCTTGATGTAGCAGCCGACGTCTCAACCGCAACACCAAATGGGTCATCAAAAATGAATCGTAATCGTCCAAAAATTCGTCGTAAATGATGATGATGGCCTGTGGTCCAGTGCGTTCAACGTCGGTTTAGATGGCTGCGTGATCCGGGGTTGTGATTTCGAATCTCGCGGGGAGGTCACACAGTTACAGTCAGTTTGTGTGCTTTTTCTCAGTTTTTGACATAGCAGGCTGAATCATTTGAAGAGATTGATGATTCCGTGCTTCGTTTAGCCATCGATCCGGCTACTTTATCACTTATCAGCCATCGTCGCGAGTCCATGTAGATTCGGCCAGTTTTTATTCGCCAGCGAATTCATTCCAAAAGAAACATGCAAAGCCGCGGCACAGCTTTTTTATAATAAAAGCTTTTTAGGTCAGTACTTTTGTGTATGTTTTATTTATGATCAAATAAATGAAGAACGAACACAACAAAAAATAATTATTATTACCGTAAATAAATGTTGCATACTTTATCTTGTCTAATTTTATTAATACTAGTTCGAAACTAAAAAGTTTTGTAGACATTCATTCCAATCCGTTGGTAGATACTCCGAAGAACTGTTCGAGACATAGCCGAGCATTAAAACTTGTTCGGACTCCTCTTTTGGAAAACAATGTTTATCTTTTTGTCACTGAAGCACAACTCGAGCTTTTCAAAGTATTTTTACGAGGGATTTAAGCCCTGTTTGCATTAAGCAACAACTACTTTATCGGAACATGGTTTAAAGTGTTAAAGTGTTGTGAAGTTGAAACTGACCAACAACAGCTTACAAAAATATCATAGCATGTTATTCAATTAATGATGACTTGAATGTTGACATGATTAAAAATATTGTGTCTATGCTTGTCTTGTAAAAAAAAACTGCCTTTAATACAAAATAATATAAATATGAAACGCTTATTAGAGATTTCATAAATAACGATATGTAGAAAAAATCCGATCAACAAGAACAAGTTGAGATCATCGGCGGTATCATCGTCACGATGCGGTATTTTCGATGATCTCCAGCCTTAAAAACTCGTGACTGTGAGTTAGTATATGAATTAGGATGATAAAACGGCCATATCAATTTGATTACGCAAGTAAACGATAGTTCCGTGTATAATACGCGGAAAATAATTTATATGTTCCTACCACGAACTAAGTTAACTATGTTTTTTGTTTTCAACAATGATTCATCTTTAACCAAAGTGTTTTACGTTCGATCTTAAGATGCAACGGCCGTGTCAATTCCCATAACTAAGGAATCCCATTCCACAAATAACCTTGACGATGTCACGTCCGTACAAAAGTGATAGAGCAGAAGCTGCAGAACCAATCGGAGATTTGTTTATTGCAAAAAAGGAAAACTCCACAGTGATCGCGCGGGCACTAACCTGCAGCCTTTATTGCGGCTTACGCAGAGACATAGCGCTGCATTTTGTTGATGTGGTCTTTGTGGGCACTCAGAGTTAACTGGCTTGCCGGCGCTCACGCAAGCCTTTATAAGTTTAAGTCGGACGCACACACGCCGTAACGGTTGTCGCTGCGGAAAGCTATCATCTCATTGAATAGACATTAAAATTGGCAATTCGCCGCATAAAAAAAATAAACATCTTTAAGCAAAGTCCTTAAAAAGTAACCATATATAGAAATGTAGGTTATGTTACCGACTTACCGATGAAATAGATTTTATTAAAAGCTTGTTTCAAATGCAGTTTTCGATATGCATGGTTTTGTAATTATGTGAATCATTGTTAAATTTAAAATACCTAAAATGAGATTCGTACTCTTCTTATGTTATCATGTGATTACATCCAGATATTTATTATTCTTCTTAACAAGTAGAGAATGGTTTAGGAAGATGTAGGCGACGCGGACCACCATCCGCTGCCTATAAGGACGCGTCCTTAGGGGCCTCGCATGAACACACTTGGGATGAATGATTTAAAAACACTGAACACCGATAGCAAAGCCTCTTATTTACCTGTTAGTTCAAATAAAGTTCCTTTAAATTATTACCACCCTACTAATGAACAAGGACACCACTTGTCCAATTTTATTTTCCAAAAATATTGGTTAATTTGGAAAATACGCAACGTAGATGGTTAGTTCATTTCACTACACAAGATAAAGGATTTTGTTTCTGTAGTCTATTCCCACAAAAAGCTATTGATGTGCGGTGACGGTATATAAGATTCGAAAACATTTACCACCCCTTCTCTTCCTGAGGGTGGCGTAGGAGGCGTTCAAGGGAAACACAATATGGTAGGCAGCAGCACCATCTTATTATTGAGTACCAAAACACCGTCTTTTTCCTCCCTCCTCCTAGGGACGGCACTAAGTCGAAGTTCAAGTCCCAGTAGGCGCCCTTGGTGGCCGTTTTTAATCCAACTTAGATAAGTCGCCGTAAGCGGTCTCGTGCCCCGACTGGAGCCAATCATCGGCTGAGCTAGTCTTGCCATTTTCTCGTACATCCGGTGACGTCGTTAAGTCATCTGCGGCCAACAACAAAATCAATTTCAAAAAAAAAATTAAAATAAAGGGCCTCAAGATCTCAGCGGCCACACTATACTATGCCATGGCAGCGCAGAGGTCGCGTTAAACAGATGTACAATTTTTGTGTTTCTTACAGAGTTTACGATTATGAATGTGAACATTTATGAAACCAAAAGGTTTGTTTTTATATTTGCAAGAATTTAACTGGATCTTAGTATAGGTATTTCTTAGGTAAAAATACTATTAAAGGGCCACGTAAAATCATTTCGCCCGCGTCCTGCTACGCCCACTGCAGGTACTCGTACTCACAAAAACAAAGAGAGAGTACATAATTTATAATCTGACTACATAATTAAAGTCAGATTATAAAATAATAAGTTTTGTTGACCTTAGTACTATAGAGTTAAGTAATATTCATATGAAATACAAACTTATTCCCTGAGCTCATTAGAAACATCACGGGAATAAGTTTAAGTCGACGTAGGTACTTAACTTTAACAATTTAACCCTAAATAAATATTAAAACCGTTAGGTAATTTGAAATATGAAAAAAACTAACAAATGGAAAAGTAGAGGTAGGTTATCATAACATGTTGTTAATAATGAACATAGTTTATTTTTACTGCTGATTTTCTTAAGAGTAAATATTACCAATTGTCTACTATTAGCTGTCATCATTATTTTTTACTGCACGAACTACCTCGGTGATCTCATGGTCTAAACATCGAGTCAAGAACGCTGCTTGACTCAGGGTATCATGTTTTCGAATCCCTTAGTGAACAAAATTTGAGTATATTTTCCCAAGTATGTTTCAAAAAGAAAGAGGATTCCGGACTTAAAAGAGCTTCGATACAATAGATATCGAGATCGATGTTTCATAATTTGATATTATTTAATTTACGTTATAAAAATATAGGTAAGTTTGGATAACAATTTTGTGACCAATATGGCGTAAGTTTTGGTGGGGGCCACGCTGTACCATCTTCTTCCTTTTAACAGTATTTAAGTTTAGCAGCTCGAACTTTTACTAATCCGGTTAATTACGATCGACTTAATCCTTTGAATTTCATTAAAATCCAAGGAGGGGGATCCCCTCATTGCATTTTTTCTAGTAGTATTATTTTTATTTAAGTGCATTCTTTTTCCGTAATGGCTGAGACACCGAGGGGGGGAAGGTACCCAGGAAGGGTTCCATCCCCCCCTCGGGCAATTTAGCGTTTGTGTACATGAACATGACTGTTTGTATTTACAAAAAAAAATGTTTCTGATGTTTAGTACCTATAGGTAATACTGTGAATATTTATCCAATTATATTGATTACCTGTGATAGTTTTGATTTATACGTACTTACAACATCTACAAATATGAGGAATAAGTTATATACAACTCACCAATATTTTAACCCGGGAACATACTTTATTGACAGCTATTCATGTATAATAATATCTGGATGTAATGACTACATTTATTACCCATGCCTATAAAATTAAATAGAAACGTTTAGAATAAAAATGAGTTAATTACGAAACTAACAATATAATTGATGATGATGAACAATATATTATGTAATTTATTTATACCTCTGCCTGTGTAAATCATTGCGATTTATTATCACTGTTATGTATATAATTTAGCATAAGGTATTGTTAACTAGATTTTAAGACGTCATTATCATTGCCATGCCCAAGTTAAAAGGTAATCAATGATGATCTGATAGTCAATATGAGAACGACGACTGGCAAAAGGTCGCTGTAGGAGGATGGATGAGAATAGCGAAGGACCGGGATATCTGGTGCAAAATGGGGGAAACCTATGTTCAACAGTGGACTGCGATTGGTTGACAAGAGAGGGATTTTGGTGGGAGGGTTTGTTAATAAAAAATGCTTGTCTTTGAAAAAGTAAGTCATAAAATATATAGGTAATCATAACAGTTTAGTTAACAAAAGTAACCGTAAAAGATTTATTGAATTTGTAATTTGTTGTTAACTAATAAGTAAAAAGAAGTACTCCTATATACCTGTGCATGTTTTCTTGATCTAAGTAAAGCTTTTAATCTTGTCTGTTAGATGCTCAGGTAAAAACAGCGAGACCATGACCATGTGTGCATACCACTTGAAATTATAAATATTTTTTATCTCACTGGCATAATAATAAAAAAAAACGTTGATTAGTGATATACCTTGTCAGACCTTGGAATGTCGGTGTAAGACAAGGTGGATTGACCTCTCCTGTTCTTTAATGAAATTATAGGTATGTGGACCAATTCATCGCTGGTCTGAGTAGCGCACATTAAGGCTGTCATATTGATGTTTGTGTTATTATTACTATTTACTATGCTGATGACATGGTCTTGCTCAGCCCATCGTTGGGTGGTCTTTAAAAACTTTTGCAGCAGTGTGAGGCTTATGTACTTGAGCATAGTCCGAGTACAATGAGAAAAAGTGTGCGTTTATGATCTTTAGGGATATTAAAATGTTTGAAAATGTACACCCGTTACTTTTGAACGGAGTTCCATTGGGGCGTGCTACCCACTTTAAATGTCTTGGACACGTTGTGACTGAGACGATAATAATCTTGATATTGAAAGGGAGCGAAGGGCCCTGTCGATTCGTGATAACATGTTGAGACATAGGTTTTCACGCTGTACAACAGCGGTAACCTTTTTAAAGGCTTACTGCCAGCACTTTTATGGCGGTGTATTATGTTATGGTGCTATATTCACCAGGGTGCCTACAACACTGTGAGTGTTATTTAATATAATAATATTTCCAGGGCACTGCTAGCATCTGGCATGTTAGAACTGATGACTTCTACTTGCTAATTATTATAATTATTTTTCATGAAGAACGGTAATTATGAATGTAACTGGTACATTTAAGACACGTTTATGAGCCTTGTGCACACATCTAACAACTAACAAGTGAGAAGTCCTATCGAAAAATATTAACGTCTTATTTACTAAAACTTATATGCTTAGTTTTGAAAGGTAGATTAATAAAATAAAGAATATTCTTACAAAATTTATTTTGAAATAAAAATAACATCAAGCCTTTAAAATTGACATACCTCACAGAAATCATATAATAATTTATGAGCACAATTTTACATTAGGAAGAATAATTTCATCGTGTACCATCTCATACGATCGTAACAATAAACATGGATTGAATCTCATGATGTATAATCACTTACAATCTTATCCCCATTCAAACCAAAGGAAATTTCAATTAATGTATAATAAAATTTAAGAGCACCAAAAGATTGTCAGTTAAGAAAATAATTAAACAGATAAAATTATAGACATTTTAATGTAATAAAAATACAGCAATAATATAAAAATAAAATTATAATAATTTATTTCTTTAATCTGTACTGGAATTCATCATTAAGAAAAAAATATATAATAGAAATGCAAAATAAAAATGGAATTCTCATCATTTAATGTGTATGAAAACACAGTACTTCATAATTCTTACTCAATATATTCATATAAACAACATTTTAACCCTAGACTTTTATTTTTACACTTTAGGAGATATTTTTACAACCCTGTATCCACTATACTTTTAATGACAATAGTAAGTTACGCAGTCTAAATGAATGTTGGTTTTAAAAGATATCAATACCACAATCATCTATTTTACAAATATTTTAAGCTATCATAAACATTGTCGATAACATTGTCATGTACACAGAGATATTTGAACCTATGAATTAACATCCATACAGGACGAACACCGAAAACGTTAACTATAAATGCTGTCAGACAGTCAGTGTATCAATCGAGTACATTTGTGCTAATAAGTGAACAGTGAAGTAAACGAAGACTCAAGGAAGAATAATAGAGTTTAGTGGAAAGACTCAGTACTATGGAGACGTGAAGCGAACGCTCACTTGGCGCGAGCTGCGGCCGCCTGCCGTTGCCGCAGGGTCTTGTTTGTGTTCTGGTCCACCTCGGGCAGGTCAGAATCGTCGACGGGGGCTTTCTTAACTGTATGAGAAGAAGTTACTTTGTCATATAAATTTACAAACCAATAAGGCAATTAAAAATTTTTTTTTTTTGGTGCGACATGTATGAGTTACTGATAGTTTTTTTTTTAATTTTAATATTTTTAAATATTAATTAATTTGAATTCAAAGAGAACACTATTTACCTTTTTCTTTCTTGGGTTTCTCCTTTTTCTCTTTCTTGGGCCTGCTCTGTGCCAGCTGACGCAATTCCTGCCTCTTCTTGATTGTCTCAGAGATGAAGTTGTACATCAAGTACACCTAAGATGAAACAACATTAATTTAAATGTAAGCGGTAACAAAGTATGGATTTAATAACATAACATTGACAAATGTTAAAACAATTTAAATGTATTTAATAAACATTTTGTATCCTCCACAGTGAATTTTTCTCAATAAAAATTAATAAATAATATGTAAATTTACAAATAAAAAGTTGAAATAAAAATTGATTTTACTTCAGGTACACTTCAAGTAGTTCATACTAGTTGCTAGTACATTATAATTG
The DNA here is from genome assembly GCA_019425675.1 of Leucinodes orbonalis. Taxonomy (NCBI): domain Eukaryota; kingdom Metazoa; phylum Arthropoda; class Insecta; order Lepidoptera; family Crambidae; genus Leucinodes; species Leucinodes orbonalis. Next base: position 158,417 of record PQWD01000463.1, read on the forward strand.
ATGTATTTAGATTATCAGTATAATATCTATTGAAATAAAATTCTTTGTTTGTTTTGTAATGCCGTAATGAGAAGATTGTGAAAAAAATTAACTGTATGCTTATACAAAAATGTGTACGCGTCCCTTACTTGGAAAGAGACGAGTAATGAGAGGGCACCAACGCGCAGCAACATCGGCGCGGCGCCAGCGAGGCCGAAGTAGAACGTGAGTACACCCAGCACCAGCGAACACAGTCGCACGCTCACGAACACAGACCCGTTCAGAAGGCCCATCACTGTATGAAACAAGTCATTACAATACTCATCTATGGTAGTAGGTTTCCACACTTAGTCCGTGCAGTGGACCTTTGTCCGTGAGCCATGGAGGCCTTCTGGTCACTCCAGCCAGCCCACCTCCCTCCAAAAGCAGATTAGTCTTCCCAGTCTCCTCAGGGCATCCGCGACTGTCCAATACTCATTGTATCTTATAATATTTCCTTTGAATAAACTTCTATACTCAATTCAGATGCCGAATTTGAGGTCAAATGGGTTCTATCAGGTGAGATGGCAGTCAAATGTCTGTCTATAGATAATAAAAAAACCCGGGTGAATAACCTCAGGCAAATAAAGTTTATGGCACCAAAAAAAGTAATATTTGATGAAATTTTCTAAATTTCTCTAAAAACAAATTCACTTACATTTGTCTAAGAAGTCTTCCCGCTCCCCTCTGAGGATGGAGTTTAGGCGATAGCTGTGAGCGACAAACTCAGCCAGAGAATGGAGAACCATGAGGCTTACTCCAACACGCTGAAACCTGTAGGTAAGTATTATATGACATATTTTTTTAAATTATATCATTATATGACATGTTAGTATCATAAATTTTAAATTGATCATCATTTTAGTTTAACTACCATGTGGTGTAATTGGTTGAGATGTCTGCTCTCACACCAAGAGTTCAGAGTTTGATCCCCGGCAGTACAAACATTTGTGTATATAAACATGTCTGTTTGTAATGGTCTGGGTGTTTCTGAGTAAAATATGTATGTTTTGAGAAAAAAATATAGTGAATTTTGAATCATTGGCGTCCATTCAACCTGTTATTGTGTACTCATATTATGGAATATTTTTATAGGAACCTAATACCATATGGATTGATCTTAAAAGTAATAAAAAATAAATGATAAAGAAATAATAGCATTGCATTCAGTAATTCGATAATAGGGAACATGCAAATGTAATATCAATTAATATTTTGTTATTAAAATGTTAAAATAACATAAAAGAAGGGACACCGTAAGGTTTATATTTTAATTTACGCTGTTTTTTTTAAATAATTATGAATTGAAATTACTTGAAACGGAACGTAAATTTAAACACCAATCACTGTCATTTACGTCATCTATGTATGACATATTATTTTGACGTTAAAGGTTTAGTAAAAAGTGAACATTAATACGACAAAACGCATTTTTCGAATAAAAAGAAATTTAGGACTGTAAAAGCAGTCTCCAGGAAACTACCAAGTTAATGTTGACATGGTTGTAATTTATTTTTGTCGGAAGTGATTTTTACAAACCGCAATAAGCCTGATGCGAAATATGGACTTTTTACGGTACTTTATTGAAGTATCAAAGCATAATGTCGACTGATAATCTAGAAATGATTGTTTTTCATCACCAAACATGAAAATTAAAGTAGTGAGCAAAAAGAAAAGGTTATATTTTAACTCATCACAGTGTGAGCAGAAACTGCTTGGAAAACACTGCCTTGAGGATTTCCACATGGAACTGCCCTGTGCAGTCCTCATCCATGGCACTTACACTACACTCTAAAGATGAAGCAGGAACAAAGAAGAAATAATAATAATTTCCTTTGTTTTAAAAAAATCAAATTTATATAATTGTGTAAGTTTGTATGTTTTGTGACTGTAATTAATAATAAAGCAATATTAAACTTGTGTATTTCAATGCTTATAAGATTGTTTTTATTATTGCTGATTCAGGTGTCAAATGCATTATTCTGTTTTAGCAAAAATAAGGGTATGAGCATCTCTATTCACAAAGTTTTAAAACTTTTTAACATGATTCCTTATCTTTACAATAAAAAGTTATAGACAACTTTGTTATTGTATTTGTATTAGGTAGGTAAATATGTTTGTTTTTCATACAAGACGATGAAGAATAATAAGTACTATATAACAAGTATTCTAACATCATAGTCGTCTTCACTGCATCGAAAAATAGTTTGAGAATAATTCATCGTCTTCACAGCTCGAAATCTCTTTTCCTGGTTTTGTGTCAGTCAAAACAATATGATTGTTATTAGATGAAACATTGGCACAAAGTATGGTCAACGCTTTTTTTCCGGAGTATCAATTCATTAAATCCATACATTATCAGTTTTAAAATTCTTTATAAATTAGGTCTCGACAGTCGACAAAAAAATGCAAAAGTATGAAAGTCCTTGAAGAAAATGAGGTCATTCACATATCTGACGTCAAACGTCACGCCAGCCCGTTTTGGCGCGAAATTTGAAATTGTCAATTTCAAACCGCATTTTTGCAGAAAATGAGTTTTTTATTTTTAATATACTTGTGGTCTATTCCAAATGTAGTTCTTTAAAATAAACACAAAAATAAAATTTGTGCATCTTCCCTATTCATTATAGCTCGTACTCCTTTATTAAGAGCATACGCGCCGCCCGCCCACAGCGGCCGTGCCACCCTCTACCACCCCATATTTATTAAATTATTTGATTTTTGTTACAATAGATTTGCCTCATATTTGGGCCAAATCTATTGATACTTATTTTTAAAAATTGCCAAATTCTTGATATCTGTATATGAATACTTATATACATTTTAGGGCTTATCTATTGTTTAGAACCCATATTACAGGCTAAATGCTTAGATTGGGACTACATGGCGCTGTGTGAATGTCAGTGGATATTTATTATGGCTTCGATAATATCTAAGCAGTGCAGCAGTGGACAATATGGCTTGTATCATATAAGTGATGATTATTTATTGAAGGACTGAAGGTTAATTGTGGCTTGTGTACCTATATTTACCATAATAGTCATGATTTATAAAAGTATTTTAGATGAAAGGATGAGAAAGGTTCTGTAATTACAGGATGTATTGATCTTTATATATCTACTTTCTACTTCTTAGCTCCAGCAATGAATTAGTGAGCCTTTTAACAACACAAACTAGACTATGTATAATTACTATGTAATATTTGAGATAAGTAAAGATAAATTATACATGTATATATTTTAAATGTTATTTGGTATATTTATAATAAATTTAAATCAAAAGAAATGCTACCTGAATCCATATGAAAGGGCAACAATAGCAAAAGCAGCTGTGGCATGTCTGATGCGGCTGGCCCATTCATCCTTCTTAATGCGTTGGAAGTACAGCTCAGGGATGGTGTGAACCCAATATGAGGCTTGAACAATCCACCAAAGTTTCAGCAGGAAGCTCATTGGGTGGTTAGGATAGCCTGAAATTACAGAGTACTTTCTTTATCTAACAAGGAACTTATGAGCTTCAACTATTTGAGCTTGCATAATGAGGTGTTTACACTTAAGTAACTGATTCAGTTTGATTTGATTACCTTCAAATTACATAAACAATATTTGATAAGATAAATCAACAAACTCAATATAAACAGTATTATGTAAGACTATTTAGCAATATGAATAAAAACACAATCCTTACCATCCCAAAGCTTTGATATGTTGACAAGAAAACCTTCACGAAGTATAGCATCACCTCCCCAGAAAAGAGTCACTAGGTGGAACACAACCAACTGACCAGACTCATTGAGAGCACTCAATCTTGACTTTGAAAGATGGAATTTCTTCGATATTTTCTAAAAGGAAAAACTTAGTAAGAAAATGTATCATAAAACTTTTGTTAAAATGTAGAATACCTACATAATGAAAATGTAAAGATACTTACATCCAAAAAGTATTCTTGCAGGATGGCATGCATAACAATACAAACTAAGGAGTAGAAGAATACAGCACAACCATCCTTCCAGCCAGGTTCGTATAAGAATTGCTCTCCTTTCGGCGCTTCTCTCGTAGGCTCCACTCCACTTACATTATGGTGAAGACTGATGAATAAACTCGCAATCGGACTTGTAGACTACAATTATAAGGCATTTTTTGAATTAGTTTATGTTAAGTTAATACTAAATTATAAATTATTATACTCCAAAAACAGTATACGTGGCAAACTTCGGTAGCTTACCTGAACCATGAGTCCCACTAGAAAAACCATAACCACGCATGAAACAATATCTGCATGGTTTTGAATAACAAATTCATGACTGAAAATTGGTGGGTTCTTGTTAGATTTTCGTCCAATTGCTGGTTTAACACCCATCTTCCCCGGCAATAACCTAAACCTGGAAAAATACTATACGTTACCCCACAAGAGAAAGTAAACAATTATTTAAAAGAAGCTACGCTTTTATCTTTACGTAATAATACAGAAATTAGAATTTCTCGTACCAATAAGCAGACAATAAGATTTCTATAATACCGAAACAAAAATATTTCTGACAAAAATTGTACCGACGTGACACTTTCACTTGATACGCGGTGAAACGTCAACTCCATAGACAAATCTCTAGTTTAGTTTGTTGTTGTGTTGGCAGCCGGAAGTCGTATTTTAATATAAAAAATCTTATAATTTGCCTATGGAACTGGAATAATATTCTTGGATTCGATAAAAATTATATTTTTTTAGAAAAAAAATGAAGCGAGCAATGTTTTTTTAAGGTTTCAGTTGTGATAAATATAAATATTATAATATTCTTTGATTAAGTTCTAAAAGAATACGAAGGATTCTGAGCTAAGGAACTCTAAGTATTTACAGAAGTGAACTTACTTCTCTTCAACCTGTTGCAGTCCACTTGCTGGACATAGGTCTCCCCCATTTTGCATCAGTTATCTCACCCCTCCACTTCCTTCGTCCAGCCTACACCGACCTTTCACAAGTCATCGTGCCGACGTGCGTCCTACGCTACGCTTGCCACGACGCAGTTTAACCCTTATGCTCCAAAGGTCATCAGTTTGCGACATACGTGACCAGCCCACTGCCACTTCAACTTGCTGATCCGGCGAGCAAGCTATGGGTTACTTTAGTTCTCTTGCAGATGACATCGTTTTTAATTTCATCCAAATGAGACCCTGAGAAAAGCTGGCACCATTACCCGTTGAATGACATTAAATTTCTGAACCAATCCCGCAGTCAGTGTCCATGTCACAGCTGCGTACAGGTATTAGAACGGGTAGAACGCATTGCTCTAAGACTATACATTGCGGAATCGTCCAAGTGAAGACCTGAAGTAACTTGCCGAATTCCGCCCAGCCCAACTGAATCCTCCTACCCCACTAACTTCGTTCACGAAATTGTGCCTACCAAGTTGGATAGTTTGGCCCAAGTAAACGTATTCTCGTACTACTTCGAGAAAGATGTCGTCAACGTATGTACCTGTAGCTTAGGTACTGGTTATAGCATGACAATGTCTTTGAACATGGATTTTGTTCGACAACGTCAGTAAAACTTTGGTGAGAAATATACTTTCCATTGACGTTAACGCCTCGTTCAAACTAGTCCAGGGTCTTAGACATCCTCATTGTTTATGTGAACCGTTTCGGGGATAAATGTTACATATTATCCACCCGTCTCACACCGCTTGACGCTGGACGGGTCTCCGCTGTCTTGATCAGAACGGTCATCGTAGCTTCGTTGGAAAGACACTTAATCACCTCGATATATTGCCAGTCGATACCGCATTGCTGCAGAGCCTCTAGAATTACTCAGGTTTCCCGATATAAAAACAGCAGTTCCTTTAAGGAACGATCCCCAAACATCGGAGTTAAGAATGCGAGAGGAATAAACGAGGGACCGAAGTACTCCCTGATGCCCATACCTACGGAGATGCAAGATATTCTGTAACTGTAGCGTAACACAAATAGTATTAGAAAAGAGAGAATGGTAATCTGTCATAGAGGTGCATCCTAGAACACACACCTTTTCACATATACCTAATGATTGCAGTATTTTGTTGCATAGTCCGTTATTGGTGTTTGGAATGAAAGAAATAAAATAAATAATGAAGTGATAACACAAAAAAACTGTGAAACAGCGGCAAGCTTTCTGTTTCGCCGAGTCCGAGAGGTTCTCCTTTTAAAGGTAACGCATCGCTGCCCTTGGTAGTCACAAATGGCCATGGGTGGCGTTCTCAAGTTAATATTACCATCAGGTAACCGTCTACTCATGTTTCAAGAACTCCCAGTGGGTTGCAGCCGACCAGGGGGCTACCACCATGTCTAAAACAGTATTACTGTAAGAATGTTTATCTCTGTGAGGTAAATCGATAAACAAACAGTTAATGCTATAGATTTTTCCCAACAAAACTAGCTGAAGTTATAGAACTGAACCTCCCTATAGTTTAGCGTCACCGGCCATCGTTAAATAAATAAATTAATGAAAGTGCATCCGATTTATTTAAAATATAAATACGATTCCAAGATAACAATATTTAGAAACATTTCACTTATGCTACGTTATATTGAAATAATTTCTTCATTCATAATTTCATTAATTGATTTCATAACAATACTGTTTGTTAACTTAATTTATATAAAAAACGTAGGTTACATCCTAATCACTACTATACAATAATTTAAAAGCCGAATCTTTAAATCCAGAATATTTATACTTAATCTAATATTTAATTAGTGTTTTTTATAATTCGAGTACACGATACAAAAATGTTATTATATAAAAATACACTTAACACGTAATAAATTAAATCTCGTCAAAAAATAATCTGTATTAATAAATAAATTCAATCTAATAATAATGCAATGCGTTGACAAAAAACAAAACACACAGCCATTTTATTATATTATTTCTATGTTAAGTTACTATTTTATAATTGGTACAAAAATAAGTGTAATAAAAATAAATAAAATCATTGGTCTGTGTTTTATTGGTGGATGGCAAATATTAGGCTACACAAAATAATATGAGTATCTTTTGTCGTAAGTAGGTATGTTTGCATTGTTATAGTTATAGGAAATAATGACTTCCAAACAGTGTCTATAACATTATGAACTAGTAAAAAAAAATTAAAGAGTTTTTAATAAACACCCTCCAAAATTAGTCATAATAATATCCTCTACGCAAAATTCACCTAAAATGCAACATGTCATAATTTCTCAATAGATTTCCTAAAATGATGCTCTATATTATCACTCCTAAATAATGCAAGATAGATATTTATTATTAGAACGCCAGAAACTGCCCTAGAAGCAAGAGTACCAACAAATAACGAGTTATTTATTACCGAGGTCTACCTTGCAAAAAGTGAAATGATCATCTAACAACGACATCAACACTTGAAGCAACATCTAATATATTTGGTACGCATCGAGCGTTTAAATAACATTCTCGGAGTCGATCTCTCCCTGCTCTACGGTCATGTACATGCCCTCTTCCTCGTACGTGGAGTCGTGCTTAGCCAGAATACGCAGCAGTGGACGGAGTTTCATCCACCATTGTTGTTTCGGAATCCTTTGACTGAAAAACAATATTATTACTCATTATCATCGTTTCAGATATCTTTTGTTGCGAATAAAATCTTCGCTGATGGCTTTCATAGCTATACCGGGCAAGCGGCGAACTTAACAAACGTATAGTACGTGACAAGTTGAGATGGCAATTTTCTAGTGTTGTGACATTACTAATAGATAGATAGCTTATCGATATTTTTTTGTCAATTTAGCTGAGCTCGCTACTTGTGTGGTTAATCGAAAGTGACCCCTAGGGAAGCCCTGGGATTAATTCTTCGAAAAGAAAAAAAGGACAATAAAAATCCACTTACGCGAAATTCGTCTGGCACTTGATGTCTTCCAGTGGTGTGAATTTGTATTGGCGCTTCACAATACCGAGCAAGCAGGCGCTGTCGGGTGCATTAGCGGGTCCGCGCTGCAGAGTCTCTACCAGCCAGTGCAGACACTTGGCCGCCATCTTGGTGCCCATGTTACGGTCGAACGGCGTGGGCGACCCGCCTTGCTGCATGTGACCTGAACGCAACATTTGATCTATCGAATCTACTATGTTTACATAAATAAGTTTTGATATATAAGTCTACAACTTCGCAACTAAAATTAACTGCATCGATATGACATGGTATTGACTAAAAAGCGAGTGCCCAAGTTTATTAGTAACAAAATAATTAAAAGTTTTTAAGAATGCGTTGTAGGCAGCAGATATATGGAACGGTTTATTCCAACCTAGCGGACTAACAATTTTAACAAACGTATCGAAAAATTTACCTCAGTTTTGCACCTATCACTCATTATACTTTGAGCGCCTTGTCAGTAACCGGTGACTGTGATACAATAGTTTTTCAATTGTGTCTTATATTACGGCAGAGAAAGATAATGTTATCTACTTTGTTACATGTAATGCAATTTGCATTACATTATGCAAACCAATATCCAACCAAGTCCATAATAGTGTGGCCGTATTTAAACTCACCAAGCACATTCATCCTGGCTGTAAACAACCCCTTGCCCTCTTCAGAGTAAAGACGGTATATGAACTCCGTGTTGTAGTTGTCGTTAGCTTTTTCGTTACGCAGAATAAGGCCGCGCTGGATACCACCAGTCATCTTAGATGCCATGTGGTACACGTCTTGCTGAAGGTCCTTGATCGAGAACTTTTCCTCGTAGATGTATGCAGCGTCGGCACCACCAGCTAACCCTAAATATTATTAAAAATGATTTATTATTTGCTATATCTAGACACTTTCAAAACAAATTCATTGAAACAATATACAGGTAAACATTGTAAACGGAACCCTAGACGAATAAAACTAAAAACATTCGTCGAATTTTTTGTCTATCTATTGTGTACTTTTATGCAAAACTACAGACTGATTTGATGAACGTTTCCTTGATAAGTCATTTAATTTGAAGATCTGAATACCAGAAAGGAAACCTTAGCAGTCCGACTAATGTCTATGAGCCGTTAATATAATGCTTTACGAGTATTTGTTAAATAATGATGAGTATTCTGTGGCAAAAATGACTATCGGGTTGCTATAATAGATAACTAATTGGATAAAAAAATGTTTTATTAAATAAAATCTACATTACCTGCTAAGGTAGCCAAATAACCGCAGTAGCCACCCATAGTTTCAATAACGAATACACGGCGTTTTGTGCCCTGAAAAAAAGATGATGTTTTAGGCATTACAATTTCTTCTTCAACTAATAATCAACATTTAATCTACACCAAAACGATGATTAACGACTGTTTTCACATAATATGGTCAACATGGTGTAAAATATAGAGTAAATTGTATTGTGTTTGATAAAGCCAGTAAGGTATCCACGACTCAATCTTATCTTCTTCCGCCATAGCAGTAACGACTTCAGTGCAAGTTTTACAAACAAACAGACAAAGAATTACGATATACCATGACTTTAATCTTACTACTTGCCACAATTACTACTAAACCTACTAAGTGTTCTCACCTGGGCAGACTGACGGATGCGGTCGCAAATCTCCGTGATCTCATTGAGAGCGGTGTCAGCGCCGAGCGAGAAGTCAGTACCGGCACGTTGTTGCTGATAGTTGATGGAATCACCACCAGAGGCAGGCAGAACTCCGGGAATTGAGCGCGAGACTCGTACAACTCCAGACCAGCTTGATACGCCTAACGATCGATATACAGTTCCGTCAAATCAACAATAAGACGTTACTTTACAAATATGACCCCCGTAGTCTATACCCCCAGGTATAGGATCTTTGTGTCGTCAAAGCCTATCGTAACAAGGGAAAGATTTTCAGAAAAATACAATTACAATAATTAGTGAATGGTTTAAAGTGTCTGCGTTTGTTAATCCCGTTAGCGCCACTGACGGACATTCAAATTGATTTTCTATAGTGTCTGGATTTCTGGCCGTTTAAGTTAGATTTCGAAGTAAGTTAACTCCTCCGAAACCGCTTTACCCATCATGAAATTTTGTGTAAGTCAGGATGCATTTTTTTTTAAACTGCTGAATGACAAAGGAAGTTCATTTTTCTAGTGTGTCATCATTAGAAATACATACAACTCTTTCAAAACCAACCTACCTATCTAATATTAATAATATTGTTATTTAAATTTTATCTACACACATTTAGATGGAACTATACACCATGTACATACATTAAATAATAAATTTAGTTATAAACGTTAAAATTTTACCTCAAAGCCACCAATGATAAGCAGCCTTGAATATTAAACTGCTTAATACGTGCTGCTATATCTGCCTTTTTGTCTCCGGCAGAGTACGCTTGGTACCGAGAAAAGCCCTCCTTGAGCCACCCAGCCAGTCACATCCGACCTGTTAAAGAAATAAATAAATAAAAATATTTTTCATATTTTTGTTAAATAATAAAATGATTAAAAATATAACTTCCTTATTTATCCTATACAGGCGTGTAAATATTAAAATATGACACAGTGGATTTTAAATTTTTGTTTCAGATTAAATAAAATCATTAAGCAAATAAAAGAAATATTGCACGAAAATCTACTATTTGTATTTGGTATAAGGTAGGCTTTTGTACAATAAACACAAGTATTTAAAAAAATTAAATATATTACCTATGCTTATGCGTTGTTTAGGTACTCCTTATAATAAAATACTTGCCTAGCCAGAGCCCAAATGGCGCTGAGTAAATGTGATAGTATTTAAGTACTGACACTCACCAGTCCATCTTGACGATGTTGCCGCTGATAAGACCTTCGATACCGTCGTGGATACCTAGCACGGTATCTCCACGGTAGATGCAGTTTCGCACAAACGAGCGCACGGCGGCGTTCATACCGCAAGCGGGAGCACCAACGTGCATCACCGCTAATGTGTAGCCTTCCTAATAATATAACAAAGTCAACTTGTCATGTTCAAGGTCGTCGAAGGGGAGTGCCTCAAGGACTCGCAGTAGGTCCTTTATTTTATGTTATTTTCACTAACTAGTCTAACTACGTTCCTACTTGTCAATAGAGCTTCATATTCACTATATTTAATGATAATCTAAAGCGCCATTCACCAACCCCTACAGCTAGAAGACTGGCGAAATGTTGCTGAATGATATGATTGGCCGGAAGACCTATATGGCCAGCAACGAACTGCGATAGGTTGAATAGAAGATAATAAATATAATAAAATTATTACTAGTCTGAAACTTCTTATCACAAAAATACTCATCTAATAGCAGTGTGTACCTTAAGGTTTTAAAATTACCGATTAATTAAAAAGGGTTGAGAGAGTGATTGGTCAGTACATTAGCATTTGGTGGCCAATACCGCTTTAATTTTAAATTCGCATCCTAATAGCCTTAATATTCAAATATCATTTGAGTTCAATTGTAATTCAACCTTGGAACCAATTATAAGCAAGCGTCTTGTATCGTCAAAGTCACAAGAGCAATTTAGTAAAGAAAAGATATTGATGGCAAATCTACGCTACGTCGTAAATACAAATTATTGACACTGTGTTATCAGACGCTAAGAACAACATGTCGATTAGATTATAAATAAGAACATACATACAAAATATTATTGTTATTGATTTGATGCAGGCAATGCTGTATTAATTTTTCAAAAAATGCCAATGCTTGCAGCCTAGTTATAGACGTATTAATGATGGTATGTTTTGTAATACATACATAAAAATTATTTTCGTTTTATTACTTGAATGAAATTGCCAAATGAACAGTAGAAAGATAATAAAACATAGTGGTTTTACTTTTCACACTAGTTATCAACCTGAAAAAGAAATCACTATACTAACTATTTTTTGAACCTTAAATGTATATTGATCATTTATTGCTACATAGGTCTCTTGGGTACTAACAAATATATTCTCAGATCCTTTTGGTCTCCAAAATTCAATATTATATTTACCGCTGGTTTTCCACTCTCATCGAACGCTTCCTTGGGCGGCTTCAGGCGGGTTAACATTTTGTATGTCTCCAAATTACGGGCAAAACTACGACCACGCAGTTGCACTGCTAAATCCCAGTTCTTATCAGCCATAGCCTGAAATAAAGCAATGCACCGATGATGGATGTAAATTTACTTACTAAGGTTCGTACGAAATTAAAATAATTATGCAATAATCAATCGTCTTATAATCTTTACGATATTTGTCCCTATTTAATTTATTTTCTTCTGAACGCATAAACTTAATGTAGGTTGCATTTCGGAGAGTGTACGATGGATTTGGACAATTTGACTCCCCCAGCACCATTGCACTATTCTACCCCTTGTTGTCGATATATCATTTATTCATACAAAAAAGTTCGGTTCTTCCTTCATCGTCCGAACTGTAGTGTGAGAGAGTGGAATTCCGAGACTTTCCTGCGACTGTGTTTCCCGATACGTACAATTTAGGGGTTTTCAGGGCAAAAGAGAATAGGTTATAGTTGAATTTGCGTGTTACTCCTTAGGCCGCATCGTTGATTTCCATCAGTGAGGTAGCAGACGAACATACTCAATTTTTTATTTTAATAAACGGTTGAGAAATTTACCTTCCTACATCTTGCATAAGTTCTTTTACTTTTATATTGAATATGCTATTAAAAGACAAAATATATTTACTATCAATGGTATTATTCTGAACCCCTGTATTAGATTTCATATGTCAGCTATCATATTTTTTTTAATTTAGCACAGTGTCTTGGTGTATATAGTATCGTAGGGTTTTAAGTTACCTGGGCGACTGCCTTTGTGCGGCGCACACATTCCATAAGCGCAGGCGTACAGCCTGGTTACCGTCCAAGGTCACCACACACGGTTCCGTCTCAGGAGTCGCTTCCATCAACGCCATTACAGCTTCAGCTCCCATACGGCAGCCCTAATAAATAAGAAACAATTTGATTATGCTCCTTGGTTTTAAAATTATATGACTAAATAATACTTGTAGTTAATAAAATAAATTATCATAAAATAAAAGTTTCAGAAAAGTCTTCAGTCAATAATTTTAGACATCGATTCAACCTCAGTGATTCGTGGAAGGTAGGCACATGCCACCGTACCTACAACATATAAGACTCTGGCTAATCGTCAACCATTGGACCACTGGACCAGGGCTCTAAGTCTGACTGATGCTTCATGGGAACGAGAGTTATCAAATAACGCTTATTTAAGCATTCGATTGTACTTTATGCTGATATGAATCTAACACTCCTTATAGACATGGCGTTACAAATTCATGCAGACAATACATATTCACAATTAAAATAGCTATATAAAGATTATGATAAAAGCGAGCAACTAGAAATTACCTAGCCTTAATATGGTTAATATTGAAAAAGAGAGTAACAAAGTACTAAGACACACACGTTTTCTTACCAAGATCCTGTCGAAGGCGGAGGGCGACCCCCCGCGCTGTACATGACCCAGCACTGTGATGCGCGTGTCCTGCTGCAGATTGTCCACCACCACCTTTTTCACCAGTTCGGCGGTGATGGGCTTACCTTCGCGGTCTATTGCGCCCTCCGCCACGATGATAATATTCAAGCGCTGGCCAGACTTCCTTTCCTGTTAGTAGGAACGGTAAATTACTATTACAATTTTAGCCTTTTCTTTTTTAAGTACCAATGAAATACAAGAAGCGATAAAAATAATAAACAAACCTAAACTTATACGGACTGTTTTACAGTACCTTAGATACTATACAATTTATTCCTTTTAAAATTAGTCATAACAAGTTAACTCCTAAAAATGCATCAATCCATTAGTAGGTTTAGTGAGGAGGGTTGAGTTTAGTTGTGATTTATCATCACAAATTATAAATTTAATACCCTAATTATAGTTACATAAAATCATAATTATTAAGATATAAAAATAATTAAGATAGATTATATAAAATTTATCACAAGATAAATCAGATTATAAAAACACAATAAAATAAAACCATGAAAAACCCAAGCATAGGATGAAAGAAGATATAATAAAAAAATCCTTCGGATCGTATTACATAACTATGATGACTAAAATAGTAAAAATATAACTACTAAGCTGGAATTAATAGTCTAAAACACACAATAAAATAATCAGTTACGTATGGTTTCCAATAAACTTAAATACAGCAAAATGCGATTCAATTTTACCCGTATGTATCATTGCATTAGCGTTCGCAGAGAATATAATTGAACAATTATAGCGTTTATGGAGTGATATCACCCAAGCCAATGCCCAGCTAGTTATTGAGTTAATGTCTCCAATATGTTACCAGATTGTGTGTTTAGTTAACAGTGCCACTCAATTAAGCCTGCGTACCTGTTGCAAACGTTTGCAAAGCTTTTCAACCAATTATTGGAACAGGGTCCTCAGGATGAATACTTGGTCCGCTTCGCTCGCCAGAGCGGCTACTAATGCCAGATAACTGCAACAAGCAGCCCGCTGATAATGGATCATGCATGGTAAGCCGAATTTCATGAGGATATGAAAGAGCATCACGGACAAATAGATGTAGAACCAACATAAATTTAAAGTATAAAATGAATAGGAAACAAAGTACTTAGGTATGTCCTACTCAAAGACGAAAATAACTTACAGATGAAAAAATATTCCATTGTTCACAATGACATACTTACAAATGTCAATCTAGGCTATATCATATCCATAATATTGCTTCATGAGTAGGTAAATTACTTCTGTAGTAAACTCTTTTTTTACCTATGATCAATAGGTATAACTGTTATGCCTAACTGTTTATAACTACTAACTACAATTTAGTGAAATAAAAAGAGGATCCTACTTTTATATAAAGCGGAACGCCACTCCATGTGTAAATAGTAGTAATAAGAACTAATTACATTTAAATTAATCATACCAATCCACTAACGTAAATGTAGACAAAAAATTACCTTTATGATATTATGTGATATATTATAATACTTATAATATAATTATTGTAATTAAATAAAGATAAATTTTACTTTTACAACATTAAACTAAATAAATATAGGTAGTCCCTATATTTCAATTGTCAACATTGTGTTAGTTCTACATCAAAGTTGATAGAAATGCCCATTACACTACAGATACAAAACATTTTGACATGGACAATTTTAAGGCGTAGCACAGAGTGCATTATCAATGAAAATTCCGATTCAGAAGATGAAATGAAGATATAAGTGATCCTGCTCCCATATGTAACTAAAAATTTTTTTCTTGCCTCTTCTATTTTTGCACACATCTTTTTTTCCCAATTGAGGGGCGCTGGGTCCTCGCAAATAAAACTATAAGTAGCATCCGTACATAGTGCGGTGTAAACTGCAAGAAAACTAAAGGATATTTAAGTTAGGAGAATAGATCCGTGCCAGGCAATGTCAGCATCAAAACATAACATAGGGGCAAAGTGCATAGTATGTGTGCTTGCCTGTTCTAATTTATCACAAAGTTTCTCCTTCCAGTCAAGAGAAGGTGGCGATTCAGGGATAAAAACAAAGTCTGCTTCGGATGACAATGCCGTTACAATAGCCAGGTATCTGAACCAAGGAATTTTCATTTTAATTATATAGAAATTATATTTTACAACATTAGTAAAACTAGCGCCTCAAAGGTTTAGTTAAGTGACATTTATGAAAACAATAATTTAAACTCTAAACTTAAGAATGTTTGTTCCTGAAATAAGATATTAACAGTTCTCATTCGGATTTGAACTTACCCACAATGTCTACCCATAACTTCCATAATGAATGTTCTCTGATGGGAGTATGCAGTGCTTACAATGGCATCAATAGCTTCGATGATACGATGCAAAGCGGAGTCTGTACCAATTGTCATGTCGGTACCGCAGAAATCATTGTCGATGGAGCCAACCTACGACAAAATAAGGATAACATTTAATCATGATCTCTAATCTGAAAAAGAAACATATCGTCCGTCGCCTGGCTTATATTTATCGGAATCTCGACTGTGGCAGCTTTCTAACTCACTTTAATGGCTCCCTCACTAACACATATAAGCATTTTTCGTTTGTATTGTAGCTGCAGTACATCAGTCATCGCTTGCCGCTCCGCAGCCACGGACCACTAAATAGCGCGTCTGATAAAACTTCAATATTATTGTACTTCTGATATATTTCTGATATACTTCTATACTGTTATTCTACACTCACCGTGACTTTCATTGGAAACACCTAAGCAAGAAAACTACCTCAAATTGGAGTCAGATATCTACAATTAGAATAACAACATGTCAACAACAGATATCCTAAAGTATAATATTTTCTTTAGTAGTTAATTACCACAAACTACTACTATAGGTACAAAAAATTGGCCAAGCGCGAGTCGGAATCGCCCGTGGAGAGTTCCGCAGCAGCAAGTTACATAAAATAAATTATTTTTATTTACTTAGGCACCTAGTACAGCTTTAATATGAAAAATAGTGGTTCACCGATTATGACGTATAAAAACACTACACATCAGAAATCGTTCAAACTAAGTTTCATTGTTAGATTTTATGGTAATGTACATCATATATTTTTTTAATTTATCAACCCATAGTTAGGAAAATTAGAGGGGGGGAGACACAATTTTTTCACTTTGGAAGTGTCTCTCGCGTTAAGTATTCAATTTATAAAAAAATATTAGAAACCTCAATACCATTTTTAAAGTTCTACACATTGATACCCCACAAGTGGGGGTAAGTTCAAAAAAAAATGTTGAGTTTCAGTTCAATGTATGGGGAACCCCAAAATATATTATTTTTTTCAAGTTTCTATTTAAAACCTAATAGCGGTTCACAGAATACATATACGTACAAAGTTTGAATAGTGTAGTGCTTATAGTTTCGGAGAAAAAGGGTTGTGTTATTCGGACGGACGGACGACGACGGACGGACAGATAGACAGACTTGACGAATCTATAAGGGTTCCGTTTTTTGCTATTTGGCTACGGAACCCTAGGGCTTATTACAGATTGATAGGTTGTTAACGAATACCATCCTTTTCTCTTTCTAGTTTCATCCAAAATGGCGGGATAACGGACATCAACTCACGGCTTATGGCCCGGGCGTCTTCTCATAAGTCGAACCCTAATGGGATGGGTAAGCTATTTTCTCCTCGTGAAACGCATGGGCGCCCTCGGCGAGGTCAAGTCCACCGGGTGAGACCCCAGGGAGGGAGGCTCAGTGAATGAGTGAACGGTTGCGTAATCAGGTACAGGGAGAGTATGGGAATAGTCCACTAGGTGGTAGACTCGATACTGACTCGTCTAGGTAGGTACCACCGCAGTGCCAGATATCATCCCGTGAAACAGGAGTGTTATGCACTTTTGTGTTTCGGGGTGAGGGCACTGTAGCTATTGAAATTACCGGGTATAACAGACCTAACATCTGTTGTCTCGGGTGACAGGCGCAGTGCGGCGTTGATGGAGGAGTTTACATAACTGTCTATCAGTTGTTGGTCTCCTTTAATGCCGCTCTGTCATGGTCTGGCGTATCACTTAGCATCAGGTGAGCGTCCAGACCGTCATGTACACTTATACCATTAAAAAAAAACTATGTACGGTGTACGCGTGACTATACGTAGTATCGATTTGGGAGTAATCGGCGCTTCGGGGATCTCCATGGGTCTCTCTCAGAAGCTCCCTTGGGAGAGCTCTTCCTGGTCTGGGGGTCGGTTGGATAGCGGCGCTATGCCTTGCAGATGGTCATGCGGGCCATTGTGTGGTCATAAATTTTTCGGACTTGTGATTCCGTTCATATTTGCAGGTCGCGTGCAATAACATTATTTCTGACGTCCCGCCCCACCCCCGTTATGGTACAAAGTGACAGGTTTTGTTTTGTATTTTATTGATGGCATCTTAAGGGCTCGGTCTATCTTGCAACCCTGGTATGTTACAGTGGTATGTACTGGATGGGTTCTCCTTTGAACGTAAGTGTGTCTCACCCGAGTTATTATGGCAGTCGTCACACAGTCCGCACATTGCCATTTTCCACTTGTCCAGCCACTCGGGGAAAACATCCAGGATTTTCTGTATCTTTTGGGCCACCCTCAATGGAATCATAGAGGCTGCGAAGAAAGCACTGTCGCTAGCAAAGAGACTAAACATACATCTTTTCTCATCATCATCTAGTTTGTTTAGCATATCAGTTATGATCAGAAATCACTCAATACTAGACTTGCACCTACCTACTACTACTACTACTCCTAGTAGGAACTTATTAATACCACAGTTGTAATATTCTTATTAGTTCTTATTGGTATACATAATAACCACTAGTTCTTGGTGGTCGCAAAAACGTAGTTTTGAGTACATCAGTGTTTGCATATAAATCACCAGAGGCAAAATCATAAAATATATGAAAATGTGGAATATTTAATAATTACCATTCCAGCAATGTGTAAATGCTTGTACTTTTCTCTTTGGTCCTTGGTTATTTGTTGTTTTCCAGCAACTCATCTAGCAGGCTGGCCCATTCTTGACGAAACAAGTTTGCTCCAGTAAGAGACCCATCACCACCAATCACAACTAAGTTTGTGATGCCACGGGTTACAAGATTGTAAGCTGCTTTCAAGCGACCCTCTCTTTTACTAAAAATAAAGACAATCATATATATAAACTATATACTTATCTTAATATAAGTAAATAGTTTTTTTTAGTTTCAGGAACTTTATGGGAATGTTTAATATTTGCTAACCAATTGAACACCCGGTATTCAGACACGATAGAAAATTATTGTGAGGCAATTTTTCCCATGTTAGGTATTGCACAAGTTTTACATGAGTTACAGCAGTAGTTATTGCTACAATCTCACACTACTTTTAACATTTAAATATGTTCTTATTGTAAAATTAGGGAATTCATGTTACACTAGCTTTTGCGTGCGACTTCGTCTGCTTGGAATAGTTACTTTGGCCTAACGCTCTCTAACCCGCTACTTCATTATCAGTTATATCTACATTTCATGGTATAATAATTTGAAATTATCACATATTTTAACATTCAAGTCCCAGCTCCATACAAAATGCGCTCAGAAATTAGGCTAAGTGCCAAACATCTTTTTTTTTTTTAATTTTGAAATAAGTCAATGTTTTATTGAAAGATATGTTTTTGATGATTTGTCAAAAAAAAATAAGTATTATTTTATGGGACCCCCTTTATTAAAAACAAAAATATGTAGTTATCTATGTAATTTTATTTTGAAAGTAACACTTAGTTTTTTCAAGGTCAAACTACTTGCTGTTAATTTGACCTTGTACACTATGATTTTCTAATAACATAAATTCTACTATGTGAAAAACTTCTTATTTTTATTAATTTTACAATAACAACATTGAAATGTTAAAATTAGTGTGAGATCCTAGCAATAATTACTGCTGTAACTCATGTAAAACTTGTGCAATACCTAACATGGGAAAAATCCTCATTAAACATATACTTAAATTTAAACATTACTTGACAATAACAATAATAATTAAAAAACAATAACACAACACTTACATGAAATCCATGCAACGGGCTGATCCAATGATGGTACCGCCTTTGTGAATGATAGAACTGACAGAGGACCAGTTGGCTTCTTCGATGTTATCACCACCGTCTACCATACCTTGATAGCCTTCACGTATAAAGTAAACTTACATCCCAAATAGATGCCCATACGCACAACGGATCGTACGGCAGCATTCATACCTTGGGAGTCACCTCCACTAGTAAATACTGCCAAACCTTTTCCTTTATGTGAGCCCCGCTCAATAAACCTCTGGGTGCTGGTAACATCCATCATGGGAGTGATAAATACTCCAACACCTAAAATTAGTTTTACACTGATTAAAAATGTATTTACGTTTTGCGGCTTAACTCCTTTATCAGATTTATAAACACTTTGTCAAACATTTTCGAAATTAATCATTTATTATTGAAATACGCACCGAAAGAATTTTTAAATCTTAAAAATTTGAATTTATCCTTGACTTAACCAAGGTGACCTTTCAATGACACTAATGACAGAAAGAAATCAGAATATAGAAGACATTGACACTAACGACACTGCGCGCTTTTAAATTAACTACCAACAGATAGAACTTGTAATAAAATATTTGAGGAGACGCATTTATAATTAAATACTTCATTCGCGATGACATAAATTTTCAGCTTTGAAAATATATGCATCACATGTTTTGTTTGACACTGTTTCCTTTAAATAAGCTTAAAAGACAATATAGTAGAAAACTTTTTTTTAATAGTAGCAAGCAAGTGGTTTGACTTTGGTTGATTTAGTAGTTATTTGGTAAATAGATTGCTTCACAAACATACAATACCTTTTTTATATTTACAAAACAAGTAATACCTTATGTACATTATAAAACTTTTGCTTTAAATAAGACTTAACGTACTTAATATTCAACGGTGTTGTTCGTGTTTTAGTGTATAATTTTAAAGTATTGAAACATTTCATATAACCAAACAAAATGTCTGCTGAATCTGATATGGAATATTCAGACAACGACGGCGATGACTACGATTACTATGGTGGACAAGATGATTGTGATATGGAAACAGTAGATCGTAGTAAATCAGACCCGGAGTATTTTTTATATTCATGTCTTAAGGTTGAAGAAGTTGAGAAACTGCTAAATGAATCGATTGAATTGCTTAGTGATAGCCTTCAAGTTACGCCTTCACTTGCCAAGGTTTGTTAGAGTTCAATGATATGTTACTCTTCGTTGGTGTAAGTTTGGAATTCTTAAATAAAAACTGCTTACAGGTTATGTTACACGCATATGAATGGAATGCTCAAGACATAATAAATAAATATAAGGAAAATGCGAACGAAGTTTTGATTTATAGTCGAGTAAAGCCCCGTGTACCGTCGGTATTACAAGCAGGGACAAGTCGCACTGCATGTGCTGTTTGCGCGAACACTCCACCTCTTCATAAATATAGTGCTTTGGCTTGTGGTCATTACTTTTGCAATGATTGTTGGGGTATGCACTTTGAAGTACAAATAATGCAAGGTATGTCTAATGTTTTTAATAGTCATATAAAAAAAGATTTGTATCTTTGTGAGCCCAATAGGGAGATTTTTTTAAAATACTGTTTTTTTTTACAGGTGTCTCTAATACAATACAGTGTATGGCACAAGAGTGTGAAGTTAGAGCACCTGAGGATTTTATATTATCACATGTTCCAAAACCTTCTTTGCGGGAACGTTATCAGCAGTTTATGTTTAAGGATCATGTGAAATCACATCCCCAATTGAGATTTTGTCCAGGACCTAATTGTCAGGTAATTAAGTGCAGTATTCATATGGACCTAATACATCTAAAATAACTTGTCAGCTAGCTGTAATTTGAGTAATATGATAGGTTAAAGGCCTTGACATCTTGTGTAGTATAAGCATCATCATCACATCAGCAGTATTAATTACTGGCCAAAGGTAGAGATGAAAAGGAAGATCATGCAAGTATTGCAGTGAAAACTTATAACCAGTCAGAAGTACAATTGACTCTCAAATGAGTCCAAAGTGCATTTGACTGTATACTGTAGTCAATAATACTTTTAATTAAAATAACAGTTTATTTATTTTAAAAAGTGATTTTGCCCTACAAAGCTGGTTAAAGTACTTTTGACTAAGTGATTCCCCAATCAAAGAGGTAAACACAAATTAACAGTTAACTTAAAACAATGGAGCAGAATAATTTCTGATTCATTCCATTGTTTTGGAATGATTCCCGTTGTTACAATTTTATTGAATAATTTGTTTTGGATTGGGCTTATTTCTTCTACAGTGCCTCTAATTAGCTCATTAGGTATGTTGTCAGGTCCTAGAGATTTTTCCAGCTTCTGCAACATGATGGCTTTCTCTACTTCTTACAAGAGTATTGGTGACATTTTATTGTCCCCATAATGATCATTATTGCCGTCCTTGTCTTGGTTGATGTCATTATTCAAGTAAAGAGTTCTATAGTAGTCTGTAGCAAGACTTTGGATTCTTCTATGATTTGTCACTTGTTTGGTTCTAGTTCTTTT
The DNA here is from genome assembly GCA_019425675.1 of Leucinodes orbonalis. NCBI lineage: Eukaryota > Metazoa > Arthropoda > Insecta > Lepidoptera > Crambidae > Leucinodes > Leucinodes orbonalis. Next base: position 180,473 of record PQWD01000463.1, read on the forward strand.
TTTTTAATTTTGGTATCCATTCCATTCTATATTCTTAAGTTCTTTGTAAGCTTTTTTGTTTCACCTGATTTTTCGATTTCTTTCAACATTTTTTCATTCTTCTTAATTTCCTATCTTTTTTATAATTTCTTGCATTTTTTTGCTCAGTCTAGATATTATGTGAGGATTTTCTTCAGTTTTAAATTTGTCTGTCATTAGAATTTTTCTTTCTTCCAGGATTCTTTTGTCTTCTCACTAAATTTTTCATCTTTGGTTACATCTTTTTCATTTTTGACAGTTGTCTATTATAATAAATACAGTTATAAATAAATTACAGAACACAGTAAACATAAACCCAGAATATGCATTCATTAGACAGTGGACCCCAAACTAGGGAATCCCTTCTTGGGGATCCTGAGTATGCTACCTTAAGTTATAGATCTTTCCATTCAAGGCCTTAGTGTCCCAAGGTCTGTCACTATTATTTGTGACCAGTTGTAGTAACTTGCAGAAATGGAGCATGGTCTCTTATCCTTACTAAGGAACAAGGGATGCACAACATGAATTGGGAAGGACTATGTTAGGTGTTCCCTGTGTAATAAAATCCAAAACAAGAACATTTGTAGGAGAACTGACAACTAACGAAAGTACATATCCAGTAGGGTTTGCAAGTTGAAGTGGCAGTGCACATATGTAGAGTGAAGAACTTAGGGTATCCAAAGAGCTACACTGCTTCCTAGCCAGTCAACTGCACCAACTCGGGACTTATGCATCTTTATGTTCACTCCTCGGAGATGTAGATCTTGCAACCCCACTCTGAACAGCCAATTAAGTCAGAAATCATCTGAGATAGCCACTCCACGAGGCCGGATACGGTCCGTAGGGGCTTTCCGGTCCCTGGTGTCACTACATATCAAAATACGCCACAGTCCTGTGGTGATTGACTGCATTGGTGCAATGGGGTCGTCACATGCCCACGCTCTAAGAGTAACCAACAAATATTCAATAAAATGATTTACATTAAATTGAATATTTGTTATTTTTTCCTTCTTTCAATTACTGCTGAATCAGTACATATGATAGTAGAGCATTCACGTATTAAGTTACATAGTTTTGGAAGATTGAAAAACCCCCTCCACCTATGTAACACACCATTTTTTAACAGGACAAAAGTAAGCATACATGTATTGTAGGCATTTCCTGTAAAACAAATGAAATTGATTGTTGATCCAGATGATTTAAATTACCTAATTTGTCATTAAAAAATAATACTCCCGAGAAATATCCTATCTAGTAATGCAACATCAAAGTTTTTATCAGATCTCCATCAGTTGGGTAGAATTTTCATTCAAATTTCACATGTCAGAATGTCTGTAGTGTGTTCGTGCTTTTGTACCCTTTCAGTGACGTGTTATTCATATTGCGTTACATTATAGTTGAATGCTCCCTAGTTTGCCTGAAGTGTGTAAAGCCTGTTGATAGCCTGCCTAGTAGCTATTACTGGTAGATTGAATTTCATTAATCCTATTAAATGCTTTAAAGTACCTTTAGGTATTGTAAAGCTTTAAATCTGGAAACCAAATTTCTATGAAATCGCAATAATATTTGGAAAAATTTAATGCATAAAGTGATATACATTTTTTTTATCTGCAGTGGATATTTCGCGCTTGGGTGCGTGAAGGTGCTCGCCGTGTGGAATGTCGTGGCTGTGAACTACTTACATGTTTTTCATGTGGGGCACCTCATCATGCGCCCACTGATTGTGCAACCATAAGACGTTGGTTAACAAAATGTGCTGATGATTCTGAGACTGCTAATTACATCAGCGCACATACTAAGGTTTGTAATACTAGCTTAACTCCTTTTAACTACTGCAGTGACAATAGATTTTCCACTATGTTGGTTTAAGTTGCAGATAGATAAATGAAACCAATGCAATAGACTTTCTATTGTGATCAAAATATTAGCGTTTACAAGATGAAAAATTGAGATTAAACATTGTTTTTTTAAGGACTGTCCCAAATGTCAGATATGCATAGAGAAAAATGGTGGCTGTAATCATATGCAATGTGGTGCCTGCAGACATGATTTTTGTTGGGTTTGCTTAGGTGATTGGAAAGCTCATGGCTCTGAATATTACGAGTGTAGTCGGTATAAAGAGGATCCGAATTTAGCAAACGATAGTCAACATGCCCAAGTAAGTTTTCTTGTACCTATTTATTGCGAGTACATTGCATTACAATTGTTAATGTATTATAATAATTTTTTTTAACAGGCAAGGGAAGCCCTTAAAAAGTATTTACATTACTATGAAAGATGGGAAAATCACGCACGATCTTTAAAGTTGGAAGAGCAAACACTAGCAACGCAAAAAAGTCGCATTAATCAAAAGGTACTGAATAATAATTTAATTTCTTGATTGAAAAATATATATGAATTTCGCAATTTTAGTAATATATCTTATGTTTAGGTGATGGCAGGAGAGGGAACTTGGATTGATTGGCAATATCTCTGGGATGCTGCAAGACTTTTAAAAAGATGTCGATATACACTTCAGTATACTTATCCATACGCATATTATATGGAAGTGGGCCCAAGGAAAGAATTATTTGAATATCAACAGGTTTGTTGTCATAAATAATATAATTTTTATTTACCTTGACTTGAACAGGAGTGTCTTCCAATTTGTGACTTTACATTGCTGAATATACTTTATCTTGTGTTATATTTATTGTGACATTTATGCTGGGGAGAAGGGTTTTAGGGATATAACAATATTAACCAGTAGACAAAAAAACTGATTATTAAAAAATAGCATAAGACTTAAACTAAGCATATTATATGAGTACCTACTAAACAAATGATAAACATATTTATATACTTTTTTTTTGTAAATACATTTAACACATAGAAACACTCAGACCATTACAAACAGACATGTTCATGTACAAAAATATATAGTTTATAGTGTCCAAGGATCTAACCTAGACCCCGTGGTGTAGTAGCCTATGTCTCAATCTGAAACTGAATGGGTTGTCAAATATAGTTGTGGTTGTACTATCATAATTGTTTTTCCAGGCTCAATTAGAAGCAGAAATTGAGAATCTCTCATGGAAGGTGGAGAGAGCAGAAACAACTGACAGAGGTGATTTAGAAAACCAAATGGATATTGCAGAAAAGAGACGTACCACACTACTAAAAGATTTTCTAGAATTAAATACAAATATTGCTTCCAGTAGTAAAGTATAACATGAAAAACCTCAAACCGCATTTATAATCGAAATTCAACATCACCCAGCATGTTGCATAATGTACTTGTGAAAGCTAGATTTTTTTGTTCTGCCAAAGTATATTTATTAACATTGAATTTGCAATAAAATAGAAAAATTATTATGAATACACTGTTGTTTTAGTATAGCCAGATAAAATAAAAATTTACTTCACCTAGGTTCCCTTACTTTTATGCGTACAGGCAAAGACAAAGTCCTGGAAAACATAATGATTGGAAAACCTTTTGTTTTTTCATAATTTATTTATAAATGCCCTATACCACCATTGTAACCTGTATTGTAACTAGTATTTTGGCGTTCTCTTCAATCCCTTAAACCTCAAAGTTTCAAACTCGTATTTATAAAAATTACCTAAGAACCAAAGTTATTAGGAATAACTCAATCATTTATTGCCAAACCATAATGTACATAAGATGTTACATAAAAGTGAAACCAGTGTTATGGACCCTGTTGGGCACGCAATATGAGGACTAGGAGAGAGGAAACATAACATTTTAAATTAGTAATTTTATTAAATTTTATATAGTTGCTTTTATTCTAAATAGCCAATACATTTATTTTATGATTATCAGTAAAATATTCATTAAATATCATAATATGATTTATTAATAAGGTACTGTTTTAGTTTTCGGGTAAATATTATATCGTTACTTTCATTTTTTAATATATCGGGTAATTTATTATATATTTTTACAGAAGATGTTAGTGTAAGAAGACTTTATTTCCAATCGGGATGTTGGCAATATTAATTTATTTTTGTGTCGTAATGAATATTTACATGGAATATCTTCACGTTTTGTAAAAAAATTATTGTTTTTACGAATGAATTTACATATATCTAGAATATATAAGCTGGGTAAGGTTAATATATTATATTTAACGAAGAACGGTCGGCAACTATCAGTCTGATCTATATTTACTATGATTCGGATCAACTTTCTTTGAAGAGTAAAAAGCGATCCTGCATCCGTGCTGTTGCCCCACAGAATTATTAAAGACAATGTAAAAATCCGAAAATTCTTATCAAAATTGAATAATTTGCGCAAGAGACACTTAAGACTGTAGTAGGTGCCTAAGTAACCATTTTTACAAGATAATCGCCGCCGTAATAAGTACTTTTTAGAGTTGCCATATAAATATGGTTTTGCCGTATTGATTGGATTTATACTTTTGAACTTTATTATAAGAGACAACATTTATCAATAATTAAGACATTATCGAATTTAGCTATCTATATTAAATAAAATTACTATTATTTTCGTAAATTAATTGCTAATGGGCCGGATAAAAGATACAAGTAACACAAAAGTAAGAAAGTGGCATCCGATCAAATAAATCTTTAATGGGTTCCATTTATGCAAAGAAACAACCAACATTAAGTAATTTATGGGCAAGTTTAGAAGAGTCGTACTATAAGTATAGGCAGATGTATCGTCTAATGGCACTTAAAGACATACATGCTTAGTAAATACATAAAAAAGTTACATACCAATACACAACATCATTGTTAAACACAAAACATTATTAATATGTTATGATTAAACTGCAAACCACACATACATTTTGCAGAAGTGCACAAAGGCAATATCTCGGTATGACTTACACTCAAAGAGTGAATCATTGATTTTTAGCTTTTGCCGGAGCAACCTGAGTAAAAGTAAAATATTTAAATACCAATATTCAATGATACATCAACCTAACAGAAACACAATGTATGAAAATTAGGTAGGTAACATTTTAATCCATAACCTATTTACTGCCGTGATTCCAGACACAATAATTACATCAGACAATATATAAAATCTATTTTCTGTTGAATATATGCAACTGCGCCGGTTAAAGGATAAAAATAAATTAACAACATACTAAAATTTATTTGTTTCTCTAATGTACAAAATTAAACTTATCTTATTCAAACATTTTAAATACTTTTTGTAATTATCCTTAAATTTAAAGTAGGTCAATACTTTTAAGTACTGGTATCATTCCGTCTGGCGACAGTGGCGCAACGTCTACGGGACTTCATTCGTGAACAGACTATAGTTATAGCGTTGATGGGCATTAGAATGTTATAGACGTTAAGCTCTTGTGTGGTCCCAGTATAAAAAATGACATTAGGTGGCAAATAACAAGTGGCAACACCAACACAATAACCAGAGACTAGGAAACCTATATAAACATCATCCGAGCATTTGATTGACGCGAGGTAGCCACAAAATGGCTACCACGAATGATTCTAAGGCTGTGTGCCAANTTTAACTATTGCAGTGCAATAGATTTTCCACTATGTTGTTTAAGTTGCAGATAGATACTAAATTGAACCAATGAATAGACTTTCTATTGTGATCAAAATATTAGCGTTTACAGATGAAAAATGAGATTAAACATTGTTTTAAGGCTGTCCCAAATGTCAGATATGCATAGAGAAAATGGTGGCTGTAATCATATGCAATGTGGTGCCTGCAACATGATTTTTTGTTGGTTTGCTTAGGTGAAAGTATGGGAACTCGCTCTGAAATATTACGATTGTTCGGTATAAAGAGGATCCGAATTTTAGACTAGTCAAAATGCCCAAGTAAGTTTTCTTGTACCTATTTATGCGAGTACATTGCATACAATGTTAATGTATTATAATATTTTTTTTAACAGGCAAGGAAGCCCTTAAAAAGTATTTACATTACTATGAAAGATGGGAAAATCACGCACGATCTTTAAAGTTGAAAGCAAACACTAGCAACGCAAAAAAGTCGCATTAATCAAAAGTACTGAATAATAATTATTCTTGATTGAAAAATATATATTGATTTCGCAATTTTAGTAATATATCTTATGTTTAGGTGATGGCAGGAGAGGAACTTGGATTGATTGCAATATCTCTGGATGCTGCAAGATTTTAAAAAGATGTCGATATACACTTCAGTACTTATCCATACGCATATTATATGGAAGTGGGCCCAAGGAAAGAATTATTTGAATATCAACAGGTTTGTTGTCATAAATAATATATTTTATTTACCTTGACTTGAACAGGAGTGTCTTCCAATTTGTGACTTTACATTGCTGAATATACTTTATTTGTGTTATATTATTGTGACATTTATGCTGGGGAGAAGGGTTTTAGGATATAACAATATAACCAGTAGACAAAAAATGATTATTAAAAAATAGCATAAGACTTAAACTAAGCATATTATATGAGTACCTACTAAACAAATGATAAACATATTTATATACTTTTTTTTTGTAAATACATTTAACACATAGAAACACTCAGACCATTACAACAGACATGTTCATGTACAAAAATATATAGTTTATAGTGTCCAAGGATCTAACCTAGACCCCGTGGTGTAGTAGCCTATGTCTCAATCTGAAACTGAATGGGTTGTCAAATATAGTTGTGGTTGTACTATCATAATTGTTTTTCCAGGCTCAATTAGAAGCAGAAATTGAGAATCTCTCATGGAAGGTGGAGAGAGCAGAAACAACTGACAGAGGTGATTTAGAAAACCAAATGGATATTGCAGAAAAGAGACGTACCACACTACTAAAAGATTTTCTAGAATTAAATACAAATATTGCTTCCAGTAGTAAAGTATAACATGAAAAACCTCAAACCGCATTTATAATCGAAATTCAACATCACCCAGCATGTTGCATAATGTACTTGTGAAAGCTAGATTTTTTTGTTCTGCCAAAGTATATTTATTAACATTGAATTTGCAATAAAATAGAAAAATTATTATGAATACACTGTTGTTTTAGTATAGCCAGATAAACTAAAAATTTACTTCACCTATTCCCTTACTTTTATGCGTTCAGGCAAAGACAAAGATCTGGAAACACTGATTGGAAAACTTTTGTTTTTTCTAATTTATTTAAAATTGCCCTATACCACCATTGTACCTGTTTGTATAGTTTTTGCGTTCTCTTCAACCTTAAACCTCAAAGTTTCAAACTCGTATTTCTAAAAATTACTAAGACCAAAAGTTATTAGGAATACTCAATCATTTATTGCCAAACCATATGTACATAAGATGTTAGTGTGCGTACCCTAGCGAAAGTATGGTCCTAGAGTGATATGAGTGGTACCAATGTTTTGTGCTCTATTTACTATGTATGTGCGCCAAATATTATATATGTGCATCCAGCCGTTTTGGATAAATCGAAAAAAACGGTTCCTGCTAGGGTAACGTTTTTCTAGCGGAAAATTTTTAAAAACATCGAGAGAAAAATATTAGTCCGTTAGAAAGCTTATGTTTGTGCATGAATGTGCGCCAAAAATTATATATGTGCGCCTTCAGGTTTTTGAAATATTCAACTTTTAATCTTCCTGCTAGGGTAAGTTTTACAAAATCGCATATCTCGAAAACTATTGCATGTGCGTTTATGAAAAAATTGTATAAATAGCTCTTACATGTGCCAATATGTGCCGGATTTTGCAAGAAATGTCTTAGATTTTAAGTTTAGCGTTTTTTTTAAGAAATGAGAAAAAAATATGCTCTTTATAAAAGGCCGATAAGCTCATAAAAAATTGCATTTGATCGTCTGAGACGCAGATTATGTGCAGCAAGTTTCAATAGTGCAATTCATTAGTTGTTGAGTAATATAGAAATAACAAAACCTATCATGTTTTTGACGTTCACATACAAGAAACTGGTTCAATCTAAGATGAGCGTTGTAAACCATGATTATGTGCTATTGTCAAGTAATAATGTAAATTTCACCTTAAAATATTCCGTATTTAAAAAGATATAAACAAAATCAAAAAAATAAAATACGATGATTATCCGACCAAATTAGAATGACTTCTAAAAAGCGACGGTTCGATATGTATCGATGGCCTACGGTAATGAACGCTTATACCTTAGCTGTCGTACAGTCGCGTTAGAAAGTTTTTTGGTAAATTTGGGTTCATGTAAATATTACTAATATAATTTATGTTTCATTTCGGACAAAATAAACTTTGTATATTATTATTTTTATTGCTGTATAAAAAGTAATTGATAATAATAAATTATTAAATCATGTAGAAAATAATTTTATTTTTATATACATTGTAATATTTCTCGCTCGCAGCCTCGACAAGTTTATTTTGTCCGAAATGGAAACATAAATTATATTAGTAATATTTCATGAACCCAAATTTACCAAAAACTTTCTAACGCGACTGTACGACAGCTACCAAGGTATTAAGCGTTCATTACGTAGGCCATCGATACATATCGAACCGTCGCTTTTAGAAGTCATTCTAATTTGGTCGATAATCGATCGTATTTTATTTTTTTGATTTTTGTTTATATCTTTTTAAATACGGAATATTTTAAGGTGAAAATTTTCACATTATTACTTGACAATATGCTCATAATCATGTTTACAATCGCTCATCTTAGATTGAACCAGTTTCTTGTATGTGAAGTCAAAAAGATAGGTTTTTTGTTAGTTTTTCTCATATTACTCAACAATAATGAATGTGCACTATTGAAACTTGCTGCACATAATCTGCGTCTCAAGACGGATCAATGCAATTTTTTATGTCTTATGGTTTTTATAAGAGGCTATATTTTTTTTTCTCATTTCTTAAAAAATCGCTATAACTTAAAATCTAAGATATTTTTCTTATTCAAATTCCGGCACATATTGGCACATGTAGAGCTATTTATGCATTTTTTTCATAAACGCACATGCAATAGTTTTCGAGATATGCGATTTTTGTAAAACGTTACCTAGCAGGAAGATTAAAAGTTGAATATTTCAAAACCTGAAGGCACATATATAATTTTTGGCGCACATTCATGCACACACATAAGCTTTCTAACGGACTAATTATTTTTTCTCTCCGATGTTTTTTAAAAATTTTCCTGCTAAAAAACGTTACCTAGCAGGAACCTTGTTTTTTTCGATTTATTCCAAACGGCTGGATGCACATATATAATATTTGCGCACATACATAGTAAATAGAGCACAAAAACATTGGTACACTCATATCACTCTAGGACATACTTTCCTGCTAGGGTAACGCACACAAGATGTTACATAAAAGTGAAACCAGTGTTATGGACCCTGTTGGGCACGCATATGAGGACTAGGAGAGAGGAAACATAACATTTTAAATTAGTAATTTTATTAAATTTTTATAGTTGCTTTAATTCTAAATAGCCAATACATTTATTTATGATTATCAGTAAAATATTCATTAATTATAATATGATTTATTAATAAGGTACTGTTTTAGTTTCGGGTAAATATTATATCGTTACTTTCATTTTTTAATATATCGGCAATTTATTATATTTTTACAGAAGATGTTAGTGTATTAGAAGCTTTATTTCCAATCGGGATGTTGCCAATATTAATTTATTTTTGTGTCGTAATGAATATTAACATGATATTTCACGTTTTGTAAAAAATGATTGTTTTTACGAATGAATTTACATATATCTAAATATATAAGCTGGGTAAGGTTAATATTTATATTTAACGAAGAACGGTCGGCAACTATCAGTCTGATCTATATTTACTATGATTCGGATCAACTTTCTTTGAAGAGTAAAAAGCGATCCTGCATCCGTGCTGTGCCCCACAGAATTTTAAAGACAATGTAAAATCCGAAAATTCTTATCAAAATTGAATAATTTGCGCAAGAGACACTTAAAACTGTAGTAGGTGCCTAAGTAACCATTTTTACAAGATAGATAATCGCCGCCGTAATAAGTACTTTTTAGAGTTGCCATATAAATATGTTTTGCCGTATTGATTGGATTTATACTTTTGAACTTATTATAAGAGACAACATTTTATCAATAATTAAGACATTATCGAATTTAGCTATCTATATTAAATAAAATTACTATTATTTTCGTAATTAATTGCTATGGCCGGATAAAAGATACAAGTAACACAAAAGTAAGAAGTGGCATCCGATCAAATAAATCTTTAATGGGTTCCATTTATGCAAAGAAACAACCAACATTAAGTAATTTATGGGCAAGTTCAGAAGAGTCGTACTATAAGTATAGGCAGATGTATCGTCTAATGGCACTTAAAGACATACATGCTTAGTAATACATAAAAAGTTACATACCAATACACAACATCATTGTTAAACACAAAACATTATTAATATGTTATGATTAAACTGCAAACCACACATACATTTTGCAGAAGTGCACAAAGCAATATCTCGTATGACTTACACTCAAAGAGTGAATCATTGATTTTTAGCTTTTGCCGGAGCAACCTGAGTAAAAGTAAAATATTTAAATACTATTATACATCATATTCAATGATACATCAACCTAACAGAAACACAATGTATGAAAATAGTTAGGTAACATTTTAATCCATAACCTTTTACTGCCGTGATTCCACACAATAATTACATCAGACAATATATAAAATCTATTTTCTGTTGAATATAAATTAACACATACTAAAATTTATTTGTTTCTCTAATGTACAAAATTAAACTTATTTATTCAAACATTTTAAATACTTTTTGTAATTATCCTTAAATTTAAAGTAGGTCATACTTTTCTAAGTACTGGTATCATTCCGTCTGGCGACAGTGGCGCAACGTCTACGGGACTTCATTCGCGAACAGACTATAGTTATAGCGTTGATGGTAGGTTGATGGGCATTAGAATGTTATAGACGTTAAGCTCTTGTGTGGTCCCAGTATAAAAATGACATTAGGTGGCAAATAACAAGGGCAACACCAACAATAACAGAGACTAGGAAACCTATATAAACATCCGAGCATTTGATTGACGCGAGGGTAGCCACAAAATGGCTACCACGAATGATTCTAAGGCCCCTGTGTGCCAAGTAAAAAGAGTGCAGTTTGGTATATTATCGCCAGATGAAATCGTAAGTTGTTTTTTATTAGAGGCCTAACATGATTTACAAAATAACGAAACTAAATGTTACATGGCATGTATTCTTAGGAGTCTCCTTTCGCGTGGAAAGTGTCACGCAATATGTTCAGTTGCAACTTCCTCAAGGAAAGATAAGGCCTGAATAGCTAAATAAATCTTTCTACTTATTTATATTACTATTATGACTTTACTACGACGACGACTTTACTATGACGACTCCCATGTTATTTACTATAAAATTGGTTTTCAGCGACGTATGTCAGTTACTGAGGGGGGCATTCGCTTTCCCGAAACCATGGAAGGAGGAAGACCTAAATTTGGAGGACTCATGGATCCAAGACAAGGGGTGATTGATAGGAGTTCCCGATGTCAGACTTGTGCAGGAAATATGACCGAGTGTCCTGGACACTTTGGACACATAGATTTGGCAAACCTGTTTTTCACATTGGTTTCATAACAAAAACAATCAAAATATTAAGATGTGTTTGTTTTTACTGCTCAAACTTCTGGTTAGCCCTGTAAGTACATTTAACTAATGGATTTCCATGAAATGCATCATGCTTTCTCTACTTAGAGCTTTTTATGGTGACTTGTCTGGACATTAATGGATAGGTTTTGTTACTTTTGGCTGAAGTGAGTATGAGTCAGATTTCTACATGGAATTCACATACATAAGTTTTTTGTGAGAGTGACAGTCACATGGAGTATACCTAGCTTATTCAATGTTTACCTTTAAATGATAGAATAGAAATTCCAAAACTAATTAAATAGAATCAAATCCATGAAATATCTCCAGATTTTTATGGCATTTTATAGTAAATTATTTGTATATGTTTTAATGGCCATATGTGTGGATAAGTGTTGGCTGTTGGGACATAAAGGTTCTCTACTTCATTAAGGTCACTGGTAATTGCCAGATGCGAGTCACCTCAAATCGGTACAGATGAAAAGCATTGGAGGAGGTCATTGTCCAGTAGTGGACATCCAAATGCTGAAATAATGATTTCATGGCATGGTTATTACTTGTTTAATGGACTTCTTATTCACATGACTAGTGGTGTGCAAATAAGCAGTGCAAACCCTGTGCATCTAGCAATTTGATAGAAATATAAATTATTAATTGTTTATGGGATTAGTTGCACTTTTCATACCCTATTAATGATCTCTGAATGCCACTGCACATGACCTATACGATGGAGATAGTTAAGTAAAATCTTATTGTTTCTGGTACTCTGTCAAAGTTCCAACTGATGATTTGTATCTTTAAATCCAATTTTTTCCAATACATACATTTGAAAAACAATATATGAGGATGCTTAGTCTTGGAGTACATCTTTTGAGACCTAACTTAACAGCCATGAAACACGGTGCATCCTGACAAGTATGAATGAGGTTCTGACTTTTACCAAAATGCATGGTTCCAATGCTTTGGTTTTGGTACTGAATCTACTAGTGGAGAATGCAGTAGTAGTAGTAATTAAATGTATATTTTATATTTTTGTTATCTAGGGCTTGACTAGATTTTATTTTATAAGAGTAACTTCACAAGTTTTTTGTCAATCTTCTCGGTAGATCACAACCATCTGAACTAATGGTAGATTCATTAAAAATAATTTCTTTTTTGCTTATTCAAAAGTGTCATTTAATGAATATTATTTGTGACTTTGAGTCTGCAATTGAGCCATTCTATAGTACAACAATATTATTATCCTGTTAGGAACCCCTAAAAATTTATTTGTGGCTATCACTGTTGCCTTTAAATGTAGACAATACATATAAAATATTCAGGACATAGCCAAAATTAATAAGTATTACTTAAGAGAAACTTGTAATAAAAGTTCATTATCAATGAAAAGGTGTCTTGAACTAAAATAAAATGTTATATATTTTAATTTGTAGACTAATCCAAAGATCAAAGAAGTTATAATGAAATCAAAAGGCCAGCCCCGTAAAAGATTGACATATGTATATGACTTATGCAAAGGTAAAAATATATGTGAGGGAGGTGAAGATATGGACATTGGCAAGGAAGGTGAAGAAGGTAAAAAGGGGTCAGGCCATGGTGGTTGTGGTCATTATCAACCTTCAATAAGGCGGCAGGGTCTCGACCTGACTGCTGAATGGAAACATGCCAATGAAGACACACAAGAAAAGAAAATCATTATTACTGCTGAAAGGGTGTGGGAAATTCTAAAACATATTACAGGTCAGCCTTTAATTTTTAAAAATATAATTAGAACACATTATTTATAAGAAAATTACATTTTGAATATGAAACTTTATGTTGTTGTTATAAAAAAGTCAGATTTCTTGTATATTCATTCATATATATCCTTTTTCAGATGAAGAGTCATTCATTTTGGGCATGGACCCCAAATTTGCTAGACCTGATTGGATGATAGTGACAGTACTCCCTGTGCCACCATTATCAGTAAGGCCAGCTGTTGTAATGTTTGGAGCTGCAAAGAACCAGGATGATCTGACACATAAACTGGCTGATATAATAAAAGCAAACAATGAATTAATGAGAAATGAACAGTCAGGAGCTGCAGCTCATGTGCTAGCAGAGAACATCCGAATGCTCCAGTTTCATGTGGCGACTTTTGTAGATAATGACATGCCTGGTATGCCTAGGTATGTAACTTCAGAATTGTAATACTGGTTCATGAAACAGTAAAAATAAAATTTTAATTTGTCTTCATCATATTTCTATACATATTTTTTTTTATTTACAGAGCTATGCAAAAGTCAGGGAAACCCCTCAAAGCAATCAAGGCGCGTTTAAAAGGAAAAGAAGGAAGAATTAGAGGGAATCTTATGGGAAAACGTGTAGATTTCTCAGCCCGTACTGTAATTACCCCTGATCCAAATTTGCGTATTGATCAGGTTGGCGTACCAAGATCTATAGCACAAAACTTAACATTCCCTGAGCTAGTGACACCATTTAATATAGACAGAATGCAAGAACTTGTGCGAAGAGGCAATGCACAATATCCTGGTGCCAAATATATAGTACGAGACAATGGTGAAAGGATAGATTTAAGATTTCATCCCAAACCATCTGATTTACATTTACAATATGGATATAAAGTAGAAAGACATCTGAGGGATGATGATCTGGTGATTTTCAACCGACAGCCTACTCTTCACAAAATGAGTATGATGGGACACAGAGTAAAAGTGTTACCATGGTCAACATTCCGTATGAACTTGAGTTGCACCTCACCATACAATGCTGATTTTGATGGTGATGAAATGAACTTACATGTACCACAATCCATGGAAACTCGAGCAGAAGTGGAAATATACATATAACACCTAGGCAAATTATCACAACAAGCTAATAAACCTGTAATGGGTATTGTACAAGACACTTTGACTGCTGTCAGGAAAATGACAAAAAGAGATGTATTTCTTACAAAAGAGCAAGTAATGAATCTTCTTATGTTTTTACCAACTTGGGATGGCAAAATTCCACAACCCTGTATTTTAAAACCACAGCCACTCTGGACAGGCAAACAAATATTTACTTTAATCATTCCTGGAAATGTAAATATGATCCGAACTCATTCCACACATCCTGACGAAGAGGATGATGGCCCATATAAGTGGATTTCGCCAGGAGATACAAAAAGTTGTTGTGGAGCATGGAGAACTGCTAATGGGAATTTTGTGTAAGAAATCTCTTGGTGCTTCAGCTGGGTCCTTGCTTCACATTTGCATGTTGGAGTTAGGCCACGAAACTGCTGGACGCTTCTATGGTAACATTCAGACTGTAATCAACAATTGGCTTCTCTTAGAGGGGCATTCTATCGGTATTGGCGACACAATTGCCGATCCCCAAACATATTTAGAAATTCAGCGTGCTATTATTAAAGCCAAAGATGATGTAATAGAGGTCATCCAAAAAGCCCACAATATGGAATTAGAGCCCACGCCTGGTAATACTTTGAGACAAACATTCGAGAATCAAGTAAACCGTATTCTAAACGACGCTCGTGACAAAACTGGTGGTTCTGCTAAGAAATCTTTGACTGAGTATAACAACCTTAAAGCTATGGTGGTGGCAGGTTCTAAAGGTTCAAACATTAATATTTCTCAGGTTATTGCTTGTGTAGGGCAACAAAACGTAGAGGGTAAACGAATTCCATTCGGTTTTCGAAAGAGAACTTTGCCCCACTTTATCAAAGACGACTACGGTCCTGAATCAAGAGGATTCGTAGAAAACTCTTATCTTGCTGGTTTGACTCCTTCCGAATTCTATTTTCCACGCTATGGGAGGTCGTGAGGGTTTGATTGATACTGCTGTAAAAACAGCTGAGACTGGATATATCCAACGTCGTCTTATAAAGGCTATGGAGTCGGTAATGGTTCATTATGATGGTACAGTTCGTAACTCTGTAGGACAACTTATTCAGCTTAGGTATGGTGAAGATGGCCTAGCAGGAAGACAGTAGAGTTCCAAAATTTACCTACGTGAAACTGTCTAATAAAGCTTTTGAGAAGAAGTTCAAATTTGATCCATCAAATGAAAGATACTTGAAAAGAATATTTAATGAAGATATTATTAAAGAGCTAACTGAATCAGGTTACGTTATTGCTGATCTTGAAAGTGAATGGGAACAGCTGTGCAAAGATCGTGAGATTTTGCGGCAGATTTTCCCAGTGGCGAATCCAAAGTTGTATTGCCCTGCAACTTCAAAGAATGATTTGGAATGTTCAAAAGATTTTCCATATTAACAAGAGAATGCAACGGATTTAAGTCCCATTAAAGTTATACAAGGAGTAAAAGTTGTTGAAAAAGTGCGTAATTGTAGCAGGTGAAGATCGTCTGTCTGTTCAAGCCAATCAAAATGCTACATTGCTTTTCCAATGTCTTGTGCGATCTACTCTTTGCACCAAATTTGTTTCTGAGGAGTACAGGCTTTCAAGTGAAGCCTTTGAATGGTTGATTGGTGAAATCGAAACAAGATTCCAACAAGCGCAAGTTAATCCTGGTGAGATGGTGGGTGCATTGGCTGCTCAGTCTCTTGGTGAACCTGCTACCCAGATGACACTGAATACTTTCCACTTGCTGGTGTGTCATCTAAGAACGTAACCCTTGGTGTGCGCGTCTAAAAGAAATTATCAATATTTCTAAAAAACCTAAAGCTCCATCTCTTACAGTGTTTTTAACTGGTGGAGCTGCTAGAGATGCAGAGAAAGCGAAAAATGTACTTTGCCGTTTGGAACATACTACACTACGAAAAGTTACGGCAAATACTGCTATCTATTATGATCCGGACCCACAAAATACAGTGATTGCTGAAGATCAAGAGTTTGTTAATGTCTACTATGAAATGCCAGACTTTGACCCAACCAAAATATCTCCATGGCTTTTCGTATTGAGTTAGACCGCAAGAGAATGACAGATAAAAAACTGACCATGGAGCAAATTGCAGAAAAGATAAATGCTGGATTTGGTGATGATTTAAATTGTATCTTTAATGATGACAATGCAGAAAAACTCGTGTTACGTATCAGGATAATGAATAACGAAGAAAGCAAATTCCAAGATAATGATGAAGAGACTGTTGATAAAATGGAAGATGATATGTTCCTTAGATGTATTGAGGCTAACATGTTATCTGATATGACTCTCCAAGGTATTGAAGCTATTGCAAAGGTATACATGCATTTGCCACAGACAGAAGCAAAGAAGCGTATAATTATCACAGAACAGGGAGAATTCAAAGCTATTGCTGAGTGGCTGTTGGAAACTGACGGTACATCTTTGATGAAAGTATTGTCCGAACGCGATGTGGACCCAGTCAGAACCTTCAGTAACGACATTTGTGAGATATTCAAGTTTTGGGTATAGAAGCGTGCGAAAATCGGTAGAAAAAGAAATGAACGCTGTGTTGCAGTTCTACGGTCTTTACGTAAACTACCGTCACCTTGCCTTGCTTTGTGACGTCATGACAGCTAAAGGTCATCTTATGGCTATTACACGGCACGGTATCAACAGACAAGACACCGGTGCGCTTATGAGATGCTCGTTCGAAGAAACTGTCGACGTACTGTTGGATGCTGCAAGTCACGCTGAAGTAGACCCTATGAGGGGTGTATCTGAAAATATTATTATGGGTCAATTACCTCGCATGGGAACTGGTGGGTTTTCGAAATATATTTTTAATATCGTATCGTGTCCGACGCTCTTACGGTGAAGGAAAACATCGTGAGGAAACCTTCATGCACGCCTGAAGAAGATTCGAAGGTTGTGTGTGAAGTCGTCCAATCCGCACTGGGCCCGCGTGGACGACTAAGGCCTAATCACCCTATACGGGTAGGCTCGTGCCCCTCGGTGGGGACGTTTAATGAGCTGATGATGATGATGATGATGATCGTATCGTTTCTTTACATATTATGGAATAATCTTCATGTTATCATTATCACATTTTTTTTAAATTGTAGGATGTTTTGATTTACTTCTCGATGCTGAGAAATGTAAGCATGGTATGGAGATGGGCGGCCTTGGCGTTGGCATGGGCGTCGGAGGTGGCATGTATTTCGGTGTTGGAACTCCGTCTATGACGCCATTGATGACACCTTGGTCTACACAGAATACACCTGGCTATGGAAGCAGCGTCTGGTCTCCAGGACAAGGTAGATTTTTTTTGGAAGTAATAATTCAACTAAGGATGAGGTTATTAGTCACTTTATTTAATCGCTATCTTTGTTTTCAGTTGGTAGTAGCATGACACCTGGTGGACCCTCATTCTCGCCGTCTGGTGCATCTGACGCATCAGGATTGTCACCTGCATATAGTGCATGGTCACCACAGCCTGGATCGCCTGGATCTCCGGGACCTCCGTTATCACCGTACGCGTCGCCCGCCGGTGCATCTCATCTTATTCTCCAACGAGCCCAGTATACGCTCCGGCTTCCCAAGTCTTACCCCAACTTCCCCTCACTATTCCCGACCAGCCCATCATATTCCCAACCTCGCCAAATTATTCTCCTACATCTCCGATATATTCTCCACATCGCCGAGCTACTCTCCAACATCTCCAGGCTATTCACCAACATCCCCATCATATTCGCCTACATCGCCTAGCTATTCACCAACTTCTCCTAGTTACTCGCCTACAAGTCCTGCTTACTCTCAACATCACCGAGTTATTCACCAATTCGCCTAGTTATTCGCCAACGAGTCCGTCATACTCACCAACAAGTCCATCTTATTCGCCAACCAGCCCGTCATATTCTCCCGCTTCACCTGGTTACTCCGTCGTCTCCGAGCTACTCTCCGACAAGCCCAGTCTACAGCCCGACTTCAAGGAGTTATTCGCCGTCTTCACCGAATTACACGCAATTTCGCCGCGTACTCTCCATCGAGTCCCTCATACTCGCCTACATCGCACGTATTCACCAACATCGCACAGCTACTCTCCGTCTTCACCTAAATATTCGCCCACTTCACAAAATTACTCTCCCACGTCGCCGTCGCTTACTGGTGCAGCCCAATTATGCCCAACAAGCCCCAGTATTCGCCATCGAGTTCCCAATATTCACCTACAAGTCCTGCGTATTCTGCCCCATCGCCGCACCCCAGGAAGCACCCGTTACTCTCCATCGTCTCCGAATTATTCACCGTCATCACTTAACTACTCGCCTTCCACCCCGGGCTACTCTCCGACGTCAACCAAGTACTCTCTACTTCACAAACTTACACACCAACATCACCAAATTACTCTCCTTCTTCCCCGGATACTCGTCGGCATCCGCTGGTCCCTCTTCTTATTCTCCTAATTCATTATCATATTCTCCTACGTCACCTGTTTACGATGAAGGTGACGATTAGACAAATTAGTTTTTATAAGTTTAAGCACAGATTTATAATATATACTATACAGATGATGCATCCCATACTACAAAAACGTGACCACCTACGGAAGCTATTTGAGGAAGCTATTTTTAACTCACTTTATTCTCACTAGATGCCACAAGGTCCGTGACCTGGTGCTTATAGCAAGATTCGCGTAGACAGATTAAACTGATATTTGAAAATCCGGTAGGTGGCGTAAACACAGTTATTAATTAATCACAGTTCTAAATAAGGACGGCAACAGCGCATTTATTGTTTATTCTTACGGCGCGTGCGCTTTGACAGAGCGGCAACGTCGCGCGTTAGTGCGCTCTTCCGAATCCGATCCGACTAAAATGTAATTTCTCAAACCAAACATTTTGATAGGCATAGGTAGATAGGTATCTATGTATATTTGACGCGCGCGTCGTGCGTGGCGTGTGTAGTATTGTGCAAATTTAATTGCAATTAAGAATTGATTAATTGTGACGTTGCAATTAAACAATGAATTTATTGTTGATTGTGAACCAATAACAAATGAATTTCCAGGTTTTTTAATTAAACTTTTATTAAATAAATATTACTCATTATTATTAAAAAATATAGAATATTATATAGAATTGAGCAGTAAGCCGTTGGTTCCAGGCCGTGCAAACCTTTATTCGTGCGGTGGGGGTTATTAGAGGAGGCTCTTATTATATATTAATAATATCCACTGATATACACACAGCGCATCTTGCCGCAAGTTAAGCGTGAAGCCTGTATTATGTATGAGTTCTAAACATACTTATACACTTTTTTTGTAAATAATATAAAAGCCAGATATTTTGTGAACGAAAAGCATCTTATGTAGGTATATAGCTGCAAGAGCGGTCTTGAATGGAAGCCATCAACGGCGACGATATATTTATCAAAGGACAAAGGATACAAACATAAGGACTTAAGCGCCGTGCAAGACGCGTCACTTACGCGTTTTCTTCAAAATACTTATTAGTGTTTTGAATCAATGGTCACTTATTCCACACTTGTAATGTTTTTTATGTTTTTGTTATATTTAGTTTTCGACACTATATTAAATTGCGTTTTTAATTTGCTAAGGAACTGATATAATTTATTTTTTTCAATATCAATACCGGTGAACTGAATTTATTTTTGAAGACGGAAAGTAAAGGAAGGCTCTTCGTTCCAGCGTTAGGACGGTAACTTATATATGCATATCAATATATATGCGGTACTACATATTATGCCAAAATAACAATGTTTAAAATTTTTGTCAGACTGTCAGTTTGTTCCGGGTAATCTGTGAAACGGGGTGACGTATTTGGACGAGACTTTTTTGGCAGGTAGCTGATGTAATAAGGAAAAACAGGGGCTGCTTTTGAACCGACTTAAAAAAAGGAGGTTACTCGATTCGACCTTGGCAAAAAAACGGTACCCTTATAAATTCGTCAAGTCTGTCTGTCTGTCCGTCCGTATGTCATTCCTTTTTTCTCCGAAACTATAAGAACTACACTATTCAAACTTTGTAGATATATGTATTCTGTGAACCGCTATAAGGTTTTTACAAGAAACTTGAAAAATATTAATATATTTTGGGGTTCCATACAGTGAACTGAAAAAAATATTTTTTTCATCGACCCCCCGTTTGGTGTATCAATGTGTATAGATCTTGAAAAATGGTATCGAGGTTTATAATATCATTTTTATAACTTGAATATTTTGCGCGAGAGACATTTTCAAAGTTGAAAAAAGTGTGTTAGAAATTAGAGGAGGGCTCTAATTTCTAAACTATGGGCTTGATAAAATAAAAAATGATGTACATAACCATAAAATCTGACAATGAAATTTAGTTTAAGCGATTTCTGATGTGAAGTTTTTTTATACGTCATAAATGGTGAACCACTATTTTCTCATAATAAAGCTGTAGTAGATGCCTAAGTAAATAAATAATATTTTTTTCTATGTAACTTACTGCTGCGGAACCCACCACTATCCGACTCGCGCTTGCCCAATTTTTTTACGTTTGTTCGCATATATCTTCGTCGTTTATGAACTGATTTTATGATTATTTTTTTGTTGGAAAGAGGATAGTCCAGAGGTGGTTCCAAGATAAGGAAATAAGGGTTTGATGAGTGGTGACCAGAGAAATTGAACATTTAAAAATCGACTCATATCAACTATTACTTCATGTAATCATTACATGATCACTTATTCTCAAAAATTTTCAGACAAAATACAGACTTCAAACTGAAAATCTACAGAGATATGTTTAGCCAAATAGAAATGCTTAAATAATTCTTCATAATTTTTATGTCGGTGCCAAACAAACTACCTACCTATATTAAATTATAAAGCTAAAGAGTGCGTTTGGCTCCGACATCAAAATTATGAAAGAATTATTTAACCATTTCTATCTGGCTAAAATTTATTTTTAGTTTTAAATCGGTATTTTTTTTCCTCAAAGTTCAAAAAACGTAGCCAAGTCGTATTTGTAGTTTTAACGATAAATTTAAGCAGAAGCAAGTTTTAAGAAGTACAAACAAAGTAAGAATAAAATTTAAAACTTTTAGTTGAGTTGCGTTTAGTTCGACCCATCTAACATGCAATTTTATTTTGATTGCACTGCATATTTCATGTTTTTATTATTCCCATTTACAATTCATAAGTAGTCTTTTTATCAGTGTTCATTAAAAAAGCAATTTGTTAAAAACATTATAATAGAAAAGCTGATTCAACACATCTAATAACACATTAACTGTGATAAAATTAAACGCAGTTTGCTCGCTCAAAGTGTACACGTGCAAGCGCCATCTATTAACTCTTTTTTTTGTTGCTGCAACCGTGCTTTCGATAATTGTGGTGGTTCCTTTTACTGCCGTTACCGGTACTGTCGCAAATCTTTAAAAAACTTTTATTTATTAGTAAAAATGTTTTTTATATGATTGTTGATTGAATTAAGGAAAATATTGATTTTAGGAATAATAAATATTTGATAATACTGCATTTTAAAGTGTAAGCAAGATAAACTGATACAAGTAACGCCATCTATCGAAACTTCGTAGGAAGCTCACGGACAATATTAGGCGATGGGACCCCGTGGTTTAAGACAGATCCGGATCTCTCAATGTATGTACCTCCGGAATCAAATACTATGTTATAATAGCAGACTTTCCAAAATTAAGACTTTAAAACACTAATTTCATAGTTGTTCCTCATACATATTTTATTGAATAGGATTTAGTTAACAAAGTATGAGTAAATACATATTGTTTTTGGGATAATGTATTGTGATGTTTCTATGTATTTTATACTATCTCTTAACAATAAGGACAAAAAAGTAGATATAACTTAGGTTATACAATAATTAACACAATCAGTGTTAGTGTTTTTTAATCACCACTTAACAGCGTTCGTTTTTAATACCATTCATGTGAATTGTTTCACAACAAATACAATTTTTAGCATTTTTATATTTTGAGTTCTTTGTTTAGTTAACTGGAGAAAGTTCTAGAATGTTAAAACGGACACTATTAATTGGGTTATGATTTTTTTATTAATTGTTTAGAATCTATTAGGCGGTGATGAATAAATGAAACAAAAATGTAGCCTATGTATTCTTATTGTTATTTTAAGATAACAGAAATAAATTCTGCAAACAAAATGTGTTTTTATTAGCAACATAATCTTTCTGATAATCGAATAGAAAACGATAGTTTTATAATTTTTTTATAATACAAAACAAAAAAACAGGTTAATACAAAGGACCTAGTTATCTAAATAATTTACAAATAAAATACCTTAATTTGTGTATTAATTAAATTTATTATGAAATTGAAACTGACATTTCAATACCTATAACTTGTCACAAAACAATATTAAGTCGTTATTTAAACTGTATATTTTGGAAGATAGTTTGCAACCGAAGTGCCTTATTAAATTTATTCAGTATTACATTAGTTTTATTAATATTCTTTTCCAAAGATGATTCAATATAATGCACGTGAAAAAAACATTAGTTTTTCTTAAGAGGTAAAAAAATGAATAACAGTATGTAACAAACTAAATTAATTGTCTAAAACTATTTACATTTACATATATATACGAACGATACGAACGAAGTATAAATACGAACTTACTTACTTAACCCGTAAGTATTGTGCTTTTATAAATCTCGAACACAGCCATTTAGTTTCTATACGTTATCATCCAAATTTATCTACTTTAAGTACATGCTAAAGTTAAGATATAAATTTGAATTAAATTTACATAGCAACACATTCCTTTACTGCAGCAGCACATATTAACTACCACCTGTAAGTGCCTGATGGTGAAGTATTTATTCTAAAAGTAGGTAAAGATAGGTAACTTTCATCAATTCTCAACGTAAGCTCTATGATTTTTGAGCGTATACACTTATTATAATTTGGTGCTACCCTTATTAATACATTGCAGTATGTGTGAATGATAATGACAAATGAATGAATATTACCTTTAATATCTAAGTATGGGGTTGTACTAATTGGTATGGAAGCATAGTGGGAAGACCAAAGGTAAATGCTTATTTGCCGCGGTATATTTCGATGATTCGGTCCTGGTCAACGTACTCGAATATGAGGGGCGTCCATGAGGATGCGACGGTGCCCGCCGTAGTGACGATAAAGAAGATATATAGCTGCAGCCTGTCGATCACCATCGCTACGTACTTCCAGTCTTCGCGTGTCTGTTAAATAATAAGGTTGTAAAGTAACATCTATACAATAATTTACTCATATTATCATCATCATCGTCAGCCTATAATGTCCCAGGGAAAAGGCCATCCTATAAAGCCATAGGGAAATTAGGCTGTAACCTACGCGGATCATTGCGGATTAGAGAAACGACCGATATCCAAAGATTGTAGCCGGGACTGACGGCTTATCGTGCCCTTCGGAGCAAAGGATAATCTTTTTTCGGACAATCAAATGATCCAGCATAATTTTCAGAGAGCCTCCTCCTGGCTTGTGTTAAATATAGCCTATGAATTAAGATTGTAAAGGGTATGTAGAGATGTAAGTAGGTACTAACATCAAGTTGTTGGGATTATAGTTTTTAGGGTTCCGTAGCCAAATGGCAAAAAACGGAACCCTTATAGATTCGTCAAGTCCGTCTGCCTGTCCGTCCGTCCGAATACCACAATCCTTTTTTTCTCCGAAACTATAAGGTCTACATTATTCAAACTTTGTAAATTATATGTATTATGTAAACCGCTATTAGGTTTGAATAAGAAACTTGAAAAAACATTTTTTTTCATCATATCCCCACGTGTGGGGTATCAATGTGTAGATCTTGAAAAATGGTATTGAATCTATCATCATTTTTTTATAAATTAAATAGTTTGCGCGAGAGACACTTCCAAAGTTGAAAAAAGTGGGGTGACACACTTTTTTAAACTACCTCTAATTTCTAAACTACGGGGTTGATAAAATCGAAAAAATATATGATATACATAACCATAAAATCTAAAAACGAAATTTAGTTTGAACGATTTATGGTGTGCAGGTTTTTTATACGTCATAAATGGTAATCCACTATTTTTTCGTATTAAAGCTGTAGTAGGTGCCTAAGTAAATAAAAATAATTTTATTGTGTTATTGCTGCTGCGGAACCCTCCACGGGCGAGTCCGACTCTCACTTGGCCAATTTCTTTTAGTAAAAGAGTGGTTTAGTACAGATCATTCAATTGTAGATTTCTAATCAATACATATAAATAAATTTGGATTGTCTCTTTGTAATATTGGAATATCATATTTTCTTCATGCACGGATACGGAACATAGGTAGGTAACTACACCAAAATAATAGGTATTAATTAATATATATTTGTATCTGTCTGTTTGTCTCTGAAACAGTTGAACTGATTTTGTCAGAACTTTCATTGGCAGGTAGCTGATGTACAGTCAGCGTCTAAATGATAGGGACACTTAGAGTATCCAAAATAATAGACGCAACTGAAAGGTCAATAATATCGGTACGAACAAAGTGTTCATATTGTTGTTAACATTATAGTCGCTCAAAAAAATCGATATGTTTCAAACGTCATAAATATAAGTACAAAGGAAAAATTTAGGCTACTTTTATTTTGGGAAAAACAAAGTAATGTTGTGCCGCGCCCGTTGACACGCACCTCAAGTCGCGCGGGCTGCGCGTATAAAGAAGCGATTTTAAACGTTAGCTGACACCTTCGATGACGCAACATTTTACTGCGGGAGGATATCTCATACCGCGAGTAACACCGCGGAGCACGGCTAGTTATTAATATAAATTGCGCCACTGCGACACTGAGAAGAAACATATAAAGCTAAAGCACCTATATTAAAAAAGTCACTTACCTGTATATAGAGGTCTTCGTTGCGTAAATGTTCTGCGATAAATTCGACAGCTTCTGTAGCTTTAGCGGCCTCCGGGGATAGCAGCAAAGAGTCTGAACTTTCGGACTCCCGTCTTTCGCCTCCCAAACCTAGGCCGCCGAGTGCACCGAGTCCTCCTAGAGCGCCCACCTCACCACCTCCACCAGCTGCGCGGTTGATCTTACAATTTGGGTGGTGAAGGTCTGACAGTTCCATTGCTTCCATTTTGCTCTGCTTTGCACCAATCGCACTGTAATGAAAATAGACTAGCTATCAAAGGAATATATATATATATATATAATATAATAATACACTTTATTTACGACATTGAGTGATAACATAGTACCTAGTTTAAAGTTGCACATGTTTCGCTAAGTAATGGAAGAGCTACCTGTCAAACATTCCAGGTTTTCCCTTGAACTTGAACTCGAGGTAGGTAATTTAAATTTGATTTTTGATTTAACTTATTTTAATTTTTATTCATTTTGTTTTTAGAGAAAAATATGTCCACCCCCTCTAACTTCTTAAATATGATATTGATAAAAAGTTAACATAATGTTTATTAGCGCGGGGTTGGTAGCAAATTCGGTTAAAGGACCCCTAGTTTTAATTCAGGATTCCGAGTTTAGGGTATACTCTAGCCGTTTTAAGTCTAGAAATGTATTTATATGCTAGTCTAAGTAAATTGATTATAATTAAACATGTGGAATGTTTAATGTCAAAAACTTCAAAAGTTCATTTTTTTTTGTTTTCAAACAAGTGTTGTAGCGCGAGACCCGTAGCATTTGCTACTCTTGCTATATGGCTAATCCAGCACTGATGTTTATATATGTCGCAGCTATCTGGTTAAATTAGTCATCCGATTGGATGTATTACTATGTATGTATTTACAAAAAAAGTTCAAGTGGTGTTTATCCGTTGTGTAGAACCCATATTACAGGCCAATGTTAAGAATGGGGCTTCATGGAGTGTGTATGTCAGTGGATATTTATTAATTTATTTTATGTTACTAGATGCTCTCATGGACGAGTCCGACTCGCACTTGGCCAATTTTCTACTTAAATATTCCCGATATATTTATGTAGATTCATTAACTAAAATTTAATTATTTTCCTTATTAGCTAGGTTTTAAAGAAAGGTATACAAAATTTGTCATAATATGCATGAGTAAAGTGCAGCCTTAGTTAAAGTACGTAATATGAGGAAACTACCATCATTGCGGGCTTTAAGGTGTTTATGTTTGTAAGGAGACCTAAAATCTAGGTACCTTATGTGTTTTGGTAGATCATGTGGGGCAGCAGCGTGTGGAGGAGCACCCATGCCAGGCATCTCCATCATCCATCGAAGTCGAGTTTTACGGGGTCGTCGCATTAGCAGCGCAGCCGGTAGGTAATGCAGGAAAACACTTCGTATCCATTGCGGCATTCTGTTGAAATGTGAGATCTTTTAAGAACACAAATTGATGCAGCCAAGATCGTTCATACCTAGAAGGTAGCTAGAAGTTACCTAGAAGTGTGAAGGGTTGAATTGTAATTATCTGTGAACCCTCGTCACACTTAAAGTCTTTATTAACCGATTACCATTTACTGAACGAATGCTTCCACTAATGATTCCACGAGGTCTGACACCTAGCAGATGAGATCATTGCCCACCCACCGCCTCAACCATATATGTGTCCATCACTAGGTCATGATCCATTTTTTGGCATGACTTATCGCTTTTGGGCGCAGGTAGTCTTCACAGCTTCACCGGACAATGGTGAGCGCAGACAATTAACAAAAAAAGATATGAAATTTAAACCCAATATTTATTTTTTTAAGATATGTCTAAATAAGAAGCAAGAGTGGTATCAATGTGAGACTTCTCTAGTTGCTAACTTGTAACCTAAAGCTGTTAAGTTTCGTGATCAGTAATTTCATTGCCTGTCGCACCCTTCATAATGTATACACATGCATGTAGACGAGTTTATAGGTACATAGTTTATATGATACGTTTATTTTGAAAAGCAGAAACAATTAAGATAAACGGTAGTGTATGTATAAGTACGTTAATAATGTTAAAAAATTACATGGGGCCTCAGTGGCTCTATGTGTGCTCGGTGCTCAGGTGTGACTTCCGATCGGAAGGACGCGGGTTCAAATCCCGTACGTAACAATGTTTTCGAAATAACATGTACGCTATCCGATGTTTCTTACGGATGGAATCGTGAGGAAACCTGCGCACGCCTGCGAAGAGATTCAAAGGTTGAGCGTGAAGTCGGCCAATCCTCACCCTCTAGGATAGGCTTGTGCCCTCGGTGGGGACGTTTAATGAGCTAATAATGATGATATAAATTACATTAAAAGGTTTTACCTATGCGTTCTCGGTCCTCTGAAGTTCCAGTTGATAATGATGACGGTGACGAGGATACTGACGGTATTCATGATAAAAGTGAATAGCAGATATTTGGCTATGAGGGGTAGTACAAGCGACGTCGGTGGTAGAATTTTCGAAACAGTAGCAGGAACACACCAGTGACAGTAAATACTAATACCAATGTGACCTGAAAATACACGATTAGTAGTATAGTAGACTTTGAGTTGACTTAAACATACTCACTTAAGATCTAATTTGTTAAGTAATATCATAAACTAGCTTTTTGCCCGCGGCTTCGCTCGCATTAAATGGGGATAATACGGTACTTTCATTTATCACATACTAGAGGATTTCCCTCCTCCCGTCCAAACTTAAAGGTTTCGGGTCATTTCAGAATTTTTTTTAGCAAATAATATGTTATAGTGAGCTAACCTTAAAAGATAGACATATGCTGTCGCGGACTTTTTGTAGACCTTTAAAAGTGAGAAACAATACTCTATACATACTTTGTGAAACTTTCAACCGTTTACTCAGCGTACGCAGCGGAAGCTCCAAGTATGAAAAAATACACCCGATTTTGAAACATTCTTCATTGCTGCTCCGCTTCTATTGCTTGTAGCGTGATGATATATAGCCTATAGCCTTCCTCGATAAATAAGCTTCTAAACTGAAAAGAATTTTTCAAATCGAACCAGTAGTTCCTGAGATTAGCGCGATCAACAAACAATCAAACTCTTAGCTTTATATATTAGTATAGATAAGTACATAGTCAAGAACTTCTAAACGTCTTAACCTTTTATAATGGATAGTGAAATCCTAAATAGAACAATGTCGTCGAAATGGTACCAAATAGTTCAATGGGGTTTAGTCACTTTTCAAAACCTCACATTACTACTGCATGATGATGATTTTCACACAGGTTTCGGACCGTAACCTACTGCGCTGGTCCGATTTATGTTGGTGAATCGCCAGGGGCTTTTTAGCAGGACGTGTGGTGAAGCGCCTTTATTTCCCTGAAGATGAGACCTTTACATTCCTAAATGCTTTTAATAAATGGCACAACTGAAATTTTATACCTATATCAAGATTTGCTCTTTTCAGAGTAATAAGGGGTCCGATGATTTATTGCCGGAGTAATCAGGCTCTTATGTTGGGGTGATATTAATCGATTCGTGTAATTGTTTGAAAGCACAGACATCGTTACCTTTTCTCCAGCTTCTGCAGGCAAATAGAAACCAGGACGCAAAGGAACGAGATCAAAACTGTAGGTAAAATCAAGTTGACAGTGTAAACAGTGTTTTCCTCCGATAATAATGTAGAAGGTGATATCAGTTTCAGTTGGGTGGTTTGCCCTCGTATATGTTTAAGTACGCTGGCACCTCGATGATGTCCTGTCCCTGATTTCCAGTAGTCAGATAAGTCAACGAAGTTTTTGTTGTTATATAAGGCAAGTGACACTTGGTCTCCATTGAAAGTCCATGAGCCGAATTTCATAATGCATGTTTGCTGATCGAATGGGAAGTATGTTACATCGATGGTGCACGAGCTCTGGAAAAAAGGGTTTTGTTAAAATCATATCTATTAACTGCCAGTCGCGAGCCGAGTGGGCCACCGCCTACGGCCTCGCGGTTCGAGAGGCCTCAAACGAAAATACATATGAATAATAAAAAAACCTGTGCTAGCAAGTATCGTGGAATACTATCTTGACTTCAACTACCAAAATTCGTTTATTTTAAAGAAAAGGATTACAAAGAAGATGTTTGCAATTTAAGAATAATTAATTTATATATTTTTTTTTCATGTATCCTAAAATTTTTTTTCGCATTCCCTGCGAAAAAAAATGTAAGAGGCCTGTATAGCTCTTTGCCAATTTTGGGTTTTTAAAAAATGAGATCTATATTCACATTAACAATTGGTCACAGTTAATATAATGTATCTTTTTGTTAAAAATATAAGTATCTGATGACGCTGATAAATAGCCGGTGGTTACACATGTATCTTCGCCATTTGGTAAATCAAACGTTGACTTGTACCGTACTTCGATAGTTACCATCCAGCGCTGCAAAAAAGTGTTAAGTATTTTAATGCTATGATAGTAACGAAATTAATTATCAAGATTTTATAATTATGCTATGACGTCTTCTTGTTGAAAAGAACAATCACTGGTTTCAAACTTTGTCGGGGGGAAGCGCAACACGCCATACCCGTAATCGGCTTCAATCCCACATTAGTTGATAGTCCATCCATACTAAACGCAACCATACGTTTGATTTCATATTTGGTTCTTCATTCTGAAAAAAAAAATTCTAGTAATAAGTTTTTTTCAAACTAAAATAATTAGTCTGTGTACTTTAAGCTCATATATCACAACTTTAGAACGAAATTGTAAGCAAAAGAAGGGTTATAGTGAGGTAACCTTAAAAGATACAACATATACTGTAGCAGATTTTTTTTGAACTTTTGATAAAGGACAATAATGTCATAAACGACTTTGGTGTAATTTTAACCTTTACGCAGCGCACGCGTGGAAGCTCTCAGTAGGAAAAATCCCCTGATTTTGAGTATTCTTCATTCCTGCTTCGGCACTTTTGTACTAAGCGTAATGATATTAAACCTATAATCTTTTCTTGATAAATAGCTATAACACTGGAAGTATTTTTAAATCAGACCAGTAGTTCCTAAGATTAAGCGTTAGATAGATGAGGAAACAAATGTTTTCACGACTATATTTGACAGTTATCGTGTTTCACCATAATTATTACTAAATATGTTTGATTTCATTTCCTTATTTGATTTGTACTTACAACGTTGATTAGCTGCACGAAAGCCAGTCCAAGCGAACATCCACTTTCTGCGTCATGTTCTGCACCGGCCGGATGAGTTTGTTGTAGCCGCGGAACAAGTCGCGGACGAGTCTCTCCTCGTTTCGGAGCCATCCTAGAAATTAAAAAACAACAATAAAGTATTCGTTACACGATAGAAAAACATTCTTTTGTATTCACTTCTTATTAACAATATTCCATACACAATCTTGCACGTGAAGTTATTCTATCATAAGCATCGTTTAAATCCATCAGATCCCTGCAACCAAATGATTGCTGTAGATTTTTTGCCATAAAATACCCAACAAATGGTACTTTGACCTATAATAGCAGAAGAATCATATTCTTTTATTGTACCTTTAACAACAACGGAGTGCATGAGTTCTCGGCATATGAACTTTAAGCAAGGTATCAAATTGCCAAAGCATATGTTAAGGTAATAGGATAGGTAGTTACTTTAATATGGTTTATGATATTTTATCTTTTTTTATGAAAACTATACGTACTCGTAATTCATAATGAATTTAAACAAATGACAAATATTACGTGCCTTTGTAGGTATCTATTTAAGTGGAGACATATCATAGAATACAATGAGCTCTTTAACTCTTATATAAGAAATGTATGATTTCTTTATTTTTGATTATGAGCTTGATCTTAGAGCTGTTTAACCAACATGCAAAGTTATGTTTTTATTTTACCATTTGAGATATCTTGGAAACTTTATATGCATACATTTTCGTATCTCGCTCGAGTACGTAGGTAATTTGTTCTTCTGTAGTACTCGAAAATAACAGTATTTATTTGCACTAAACTATTATAAAATCTTTTACCTAACCGATATCAATTTGCCACTATTATTTAACAATCGTTAGTTTTGATATGATATACCATAAAATAAACTTTATAATATTTGATGGCTACTACCAAACGTATTACTGTTGGATGACATAATGTGTAACATACATAACACTAAATAATAATATGGTTATATATTAATACGTAACGCATCGGTATTCATAACACATACTTACACGCGCATTGGAATACTATTTAAATATAATTATGTAATGAGGTCTATGTATAATATGATTATTATAAATAATACATTGATGAGGGTTTAATATCAAGGAGCTACTACTACATAGCATCTATAGAAACGATATACTTTGTTCGTTAACTCAGTGATGCTGGGGCGACGACAGATCAATATGGAGTCGACTCTGAGATAAATGTCACGTCTATATGTGCATTAACTTTATAGTATATCAACACTAAACTCGATTTTAAATTACATCGATTTTCTGATAAACAGATCTGTTTTAATAGAAACATCTTGTTTGATAATAATAATTAAGAGACTGAAAATATGTTAGTTAATGCATTTTATTCGTAAGCATCTACGAGTATGTTAAATCTTTATTTTGTTTGTAATAAGTTTGAAGTTTAATTACTTGTCATTGTATTGAAACAAAGCCAACAAATAATTTATTTTTGTATGACGTGAAATCTGTGTTGAGGGTGTTATTTATTGTTGTATCATATGATAAGTGTAGGATTGGCTATTGAAAGTACCTGAATACAGCACGGTGAGAAGTGCCGCCACTAGGAGGCAGGCGCGCGACCCGCCCATGGTGCCGGCGCGGACTGCCGCACGCATCCGCCCGGCCGCCGCTGCCGACCCTGATGTATTCTTGCATCGCACGACTTTGCTATAATATATTTTGTTTCCGATGTCGGAATCAATACATTTTCTATTGCATTTGCATTGCCGGCGCTCAATAGGTTAACTTTACGGGTTTTAGTATATACCTTTTGGGACCTAGTTCAACTTAGCCTGATCCTTGTGCATCTAGTCAAAATATCGTAACCTTCTTTAGCGTAATATGTCTGTATAATATACAGTAATTATATTCTTTGGTAGCTTACCAAAGAATTACCTTATTAGAAGTATTAGAGATTATATATTAGAAGTATTAAATACGGTTACCATAAATGGGTAAGATTGTACAAAATAAATATACGGTAAATAATAATATTTAATGTAATACGAAAATAATTTCATACAAATTTAATTTAATACAAATCAACAAAGTTTTGTGGATATTCCCATTGACTTCCCGCGAATGCAAAATCCGTTCTCTCCAGCTGGCTCAAGGCACTGTTATACGAAGGCACCGAGGAGTTCATAAAAAGTTGTCTTTTATACTTTTATTATTCTCATTTTTTTTTAAATAAGAGGTATATGTATAATATTTTAAACTTAAGACACGTATATTGTGAAGACAGAAAAGAATAAATTAAACCACGCCCACACCTCACACATCTCATAAATATTTCATAAAATTCAACACACACACACACATGCAAAATAATATAATAATAATAATAATATCTTTATTTCTCTCAAAACAATAGTACATAATAGTTTCAGGATACAGACATTATATATAATATCATTATTGTGTGATGATGCTATGCTAGATATACTTGAGTATATCCGTCTTACGGGTCATCAGGCTCCACCACTCAGATTACATAGGTTTTATGAAGTTAAGTTAGTCCATGTAAGAGTACTAGATAAAGCTATAAATATTGTTTTACTAGGTTATTAACTTTAATTGGCATTGTTTGTTAATCTAGATTTTATTTCTTTAAGGAATGTATTACTCAATTCTGGAGGTGGGCGTTAGTGACTGCACGCAGTTCTTGTAATCGAACTTGGGTATTATCGAACACTTTATTGTTTATGTTAATTTAAATGAGTTCCAATAAAGTTTATTTATTTCTTGATTAATCCATATTAAACTGTAAAGTAAAATGGTTAGTGTCACTGACTAGACATGTAGATGTTCATATGTGAATATTTAGTATTTTGTCAGAGTATCCAATGAATTGTGTCATCATCATTAGCTCATTAAACGTCCCCACCGAGGGGCACAACCTTTGAATCTCTTCGCAGACGTGTTTCCTCACGATGTTTTCCTTCACCGTAAGAGCGTCGGATAACGTACATATATTTTTGAAAATTCGATAACACATTGGTACGTGTCGGGATTTGAGCACTCCCGGTAGGAAGGCTACAGTCCACACCATTGAGCCACCGACGCTCTTGAATTGTGTTAAACACGCATCTTTTTCTAAAAGAACCATCGTTACCATTTCAGCCGTTAAGCCCGAATGTATCATAGGCCGGTGAGGTTGGCTTGAGTCCCGAAATGTAAAGACTGGGGCCTTTTAGATGCTCAACATGAGCTGAACATAAAACTATCTTACTTATTGAATAAGTTCTTAGGAGAATTGGATCTTGAGATTCAGTTAGATCACATAACACATCGTAGCCTTGACTGCTGCTATTGTACAAATATACGTATACAGATTTGTTATTATCTTAAAACTGTAACTTTGTTATAACTTATATAACTGTATTTCAGTAATCATCCACTGAAATGACTACTTTTATTACATACGCTGCCAAACAAAGGTCATCCAGCATCAGAGATGACGTCTGGATACCATACAAGTACTTTATACGCCTGAAATACAGGTTTACCTAGTTCAGGCAAAATGTGAGTTTTCTCGACCTTTTTGAAATTTGAGCTTGTCATGTATATTTACTGATTTTTAATGAAATTAATATATTTTAAAGAAGCAGTTCGAAAACAAGCATTAGAAGCAGAAGTAAATAATTTTGATCCATGTATTATGTATTTTGTATCTTTATTATTCTTACCTTAAATAAGTTACAATAATGCTTACTTTGGAATATTATTTTAGGAGACTAAGCCTTGAAAAAATTTGACCATAACTTATTGAAATGAATGAATGAAATGAAATGAAAAATTTATTATTTGCATAAAACATGGTGTTATCTGATAGTGATAATCTATGGTACATTAAAGAGCTCATGTTTTACCTTAGTATAGGGCATGCAAATTTTATAAAATATACAAATTATTAAGAATTTACAAAATACATGTGTCTAATAATTACAATAATATATTTGTCAGATTGAATATTTAAATGTCAAATACATTTTTTATATATTTGAACTCTCAAAATACATTCATGTCAAATTTAAATAATAAGGATGTCAGGTTGTACAGTTATACATTAAACATTTCACTTATTTTATAGAAATTTCTTTCTCTTAGCCATTTAATAAGTGCACCTTTAAAGGCGGTTATTGGTAGATGTCTAATATTAACAGGTAAAGCATTATATATCTTAACACATGGCATCACTTTGACTTAAATAATGTTTCAACTTTGGTAAACAATTATATACTAATTTACTTGTATCTCTGGTATTTAAGTTATGCATGTCCTTTCGCTTTTTGAATAATATCATATTCTGCTTCACAAATAGAGCTACTTCAAGAATGTACAGACAAGGCAAGGGTAAAATTTGCAAATCTCTGAACATAGGTTTACAAGACTGTCGAGGAGACAAACCACAGATAGCTCTTACACATTTCTTTTGCGCTTTAAAAACATATATCCAAGTCAGTGGAATTACCCAAATCAAAAGTCCATACCTAAGACTTGAACCAATATATCCGTGATAGGCTGAGAGAAGCTTGTAAGGTTGAAGTATGACGAAGTCTTTTCAATACAAATACATAGCGGTTTATTTTGTCCCGCACCGCTTCCACTTGCTGCTTCCAACTACAACTATCATCCACTATTATACCAGAAACTTAGTTATTAACTTCTTGAATTTTCATCTGATTATAATTTATATTATTTCGTTTATTATGTCTATTGGTACCAAATTGTATAAGATTTGTTTTATTTTAATTAACCGTCAAATTATTATTATTTAGCCATGTAATTATTTTGTCAATTGTTTCATTTATCTCATATTCATACTCATCGTGATTTTTACCTGATGGAATCACTGAAAGATCATCGGCAAACAATGTACATTTATGGTTTGTTACATCAGGTAGGTCATTGATGTACAGTATAAATAGTAGAGGACCAAGCACGCTTCCCTGAGGGACCCCACATGCATTTACTAGTAGCTTTGATCTATAATTAACTAGATTTTTGTCTTTATAAACTACTAATTTCCACCACTTGTTTTCTATTTCGCAAGTAGGATTCTATCCAATTCAGTGCAACTCCCCTTATTCCCATGTTTTCTAATTTTAAAAGCAATAAATCATGCGAAACAAAATCGAAGGCACGGGTCATGTCAAAAAAAATAGCTGTAGTGGGAATTTTTTCATTTATGTTTTTGCTTAATTCACGCATTAAATTAAACATTGCCAAAGTTGTGGATTTATTCGGTTGAAACCCGAACTGCTCGTTCCTAATCATGTTAAACCTTGATATGAAACTGTATAGTCTAATTTTCATAGCCTTTTCAAATACTTTTGATAAAATTGGTACATGTGTTATAGGTCGGTAATTGTCAATCAAAAATTTGTCTCCTTTCTTAAACAGAGGCTTCACAACCGACAATTTCAATACATCAGGAAACAACCAGTTTCAAATGATAAATGATTAAGAATGTCAGTGGTTCAGCGAGCTCATCGATACAATATTTAACAACCTTTGTGGAGATTCCATCATAACCAGTTGCATTCGTATTCTTAAGTGACTTAAGTAAGACTTTGATTTCACTGGTTACAAAAGGCTCCAAAAATATACAATTATGTGATCGAGATTTATTAGTATTTTCAAGGCATTTTTTCTCATTGGTCAAGTTTATTAAATAATTATTAATTCATTGGCTATTTTAATTGAATCTTTTATAATTTCATCATTTATTACAATTTTATCAATTAATGCATTCTCATTGACAATTTTTTCTCATCATTCTAATAATTGCCCATGTTGTTTTACATTTGTTTTTTAGCATTTTGGATTAATTTTTGGTTATGTAACTTTTGAGACACACTAAAGCACTTACGAAGCAATTTAGCATAAATTCTATAATGATTCTTTTTTTCTTAGATTTTTCTTTATAATAGTCATATCTCAGTTTTCTTTAGTTTGACAACTTTTTATTAATCCTTTAGTTATCCAAGTAGGCTTTTTATAGTTTTGTGTTAATTTAACTTTTTTCATAGGAAAACATAAATCGTAAATGATTGTAAGAATACTATGGAATGAGTTCATAGCTTTGTTGATATGTGACTCATTGAGGATATCAGAAAATGATAAACTCTTTAAATGCATTTTAAATTTCTTCAAATTTACAACTGAGTAGTCTCTTACATTTATAAAAATGAAATCAGGTTCTTCACTTATAAATTCGATCGGTACATGCAACATTTGTGAGGTGTTATGGTCCGACAAGTGGAAATGATACAAGTCAGCCCAGGCACCATCGATATTGCTTATCAAATGATCAATACATGACTTTAATCTTGTTGGCTCTGTTACATGTAATTGTAAAGCATAGTTTTTAAGTAAATCAATCAGACGTTGAGAGTTACTTGACAATTTACAGGTATCGATATTTAAATCACCAGTTAAAACAATTCGTGCTCTAGGATTTTTCAAATATCGATGCAAAATGACATCTAAGTATTTTAAAAAGTATCAACTGGTAAAGTTCTGTTGGAATTTGAAAGTCCTTTAATGTATTGTACAATAAGTAAAATGTATTTAATTTTTATTTGAATGTATTTATTAATGAAGGTTTTTACTGCTGTGAGATCCGAGAGTAGGGTTTTGTACAAGGTATTGTCTATCGATTCATGAGTAAAACCCTGCACTCACCTGCATGCCGACGCACGCCCACTCTCACGCTAATAAATAGTGCACTGCACGGAGCGTTCCGATGCAAATATAAAAGTAAGAATTCATCATGTGCTTCGGAAGAAACTACATTGAAACTTGCTTCGGTCTATAGATAAACTTGTATTATAAAATTTAAAAATTATGAAACATTTACTCTATTGCCTTAGCACGTTTTATTGATTTTTGTAATTGAATGCTATATATATGTTTATTCTGTATACACTGTCTCCTGACTTAATTGTGTTTGGATACTGAACTAATTAATATACCAGTAAACTAAGGTTTCATAAGGTAAAGAACCTTAGAAAATATGTTGACTACGTAGACGTGTGTGTTTATATCTATTTGGTATGCTAGTCATGTAATTGAATACTTGAAATAATTAAATGTGATTTTCATATAAAATATTACAATATTACATGTATTGAAAACAAAGTGGCCTTCCTTGAAAGGGAGTCTGATTCCTGGCTCCAGTGCGCATGTGCGGTTATCCCATGGGATAGCATCGATTGTCTTCAAGCGTTCGGTTTCCTACGAAACTCTCAGAAATTATATAGGTCAGGGTTTTCCCAAACCCCGTTATATAATTGAAATTAATCTATCGTTCTAAAGTAGGGGAATAAGGAAAATAATACAAAAGTACGTTTATTTCATTCGTTTATATTTAATAAACAAAATGCAATTCAGAGTATTAACCCTAACAATTGAACAAATCGCGGAGACAATAGGTCTTCCTATTGTCGACGAAAAGACGCCACGCATTGTCATGAAACGTCATTGATAATAATACTTGGAACCTCGTTTTGTAGTGGGTGCCATGCCATGCGCGGCATCCTTCGCGCGGGTCATGGATGATGAGACAAGATAAAACAACAATAGTTCATTGGCGATGGCTGAAAACATTGGCACGTAATCATAGTCGCTCCGCAACTTCCAAAGGAGCGCATACAATTATTTGTAATGGTACCTCGAAGAAGGAAAACGTTGTGAGAGCTTTGCGAGGGTACATTTTCTGTGTGTGTATCCGCGCATTGCTATCGACGTTTAGACGTTTTCCCTCTGGGAGGTTTACAATGTTTTCGCAAAACGAATGTAATAGTCCAACAACCCTTGCAAAAACGTTGACAGGCTTTTGTTGTGAATCTGATAGAACATAAATATAGAGTGATTTCAATTAAGATATACGATGAGCGGCAGTTATGAATTGTGTCTAATGAGTACCACATCTTTGTAATCATAAAATATAGTTTTCAACGGAGTATAACATATTGTCTTTGATGATAACCAAAAATTGTTTATGATGGTTAAATATTTTGAAAGACAATTTTTACCTGAACGGATGACATTAGCGTCAATTAAGATTTTTAACGGAGTAAAACTTGCGTAAAATCTAAGATTATTTCAGCATTATGATTCATTGTATCTGTATGGAAAGAAGTACAAACTTGATTAATATTTAATTTTATTATTATTTGTATAAGTCGTTCCGAAAGACCCAGGTATGACTTTTACAAAATAATACTTTGAATAACTACAACTTTTAACGAACGTTTTATTAAGCTATAGCCATGGATATTTTACCATTTATAACAATATCGACCCGTTCACAACGAGGCTTATCACAACCTGTACCAATTGAATCAACATTGTTTGTAAAGTTCTATACTAGCTAATGACACAAATACATCTGAAAATAAAGTTAGGGATCATAACCACGATTCACGGAATCGAACAAGAAGAAAACAAAGGGCCTTTGCGTTTCTGCCCAAACCCTAAACTGTACAATAGATTTTAAGAATCAAGAAAGTTCTAACAAAGTTTAAATTTTAAATGCGAATCAGGTCGTTTAACGGTTTGAAGGAAGACGTTTTTGTGCTAAAATTTCATGTTCGGCCACACGAATATCTTACGGCCATTTGAAACAGTGACTACTCTAGCGTGGACCTCTTATTAGCAGTGCCAGCGTGTGCGTTGCGCTGGCGCGGGGGCGGCAGTCCGTACCGACTGCGCGCTTATTGCTTATTGCTCGTTCCCACATAGGAACTACTGCTCGAAATCACTTACGCAGTCGACAGTAGCTGACTGGTTGCTATGTATCATAGCATCAGCCCGTTTGATGTGACGACCTTTCGTCATTTTAGTCTTGAAGAAGTAGTCGAGTCGCTAAGGACGATCATTAAAGTTGATAGGAGTCGGATAGGCAGTATTCGGTTGAGCGCACAGGGATGGCAGTCAGCGGTAACTTACATCTACAGGGGGGCGGGGCGGCGAGGCAGGCGGCGGCAACTCCAACGCTGCGGCGTCGGCGCCCGCGCCGCTTCGCACATCACAACTTAACAAGTATTCGCGGTATCACAGAACGTTACGCATGCAGCCGCAGGCGGGCGGGTCGCTACGACACCATGATGTGTGGTGCGGACAGCAGCACGGCTAGCGTGGCGATGATTGTGAACAGGGTAAAGATAATAAGGCACAGTCTGTCCACGACCATGGCGGCGAATTTCCAGTCGCGCGAAATGTCCGCATCTTCGTCATCCTTGCGCATCTGTGGATTTTTATTTGGGTTAGACATTTTTGAATATGACAAATTTAAAAAAAATATCTACTGTTCACGCCGTGTTTTGTATTATCATTAATTCCACCAAACGAAGTTCACCTGCCCGTTGTGGCCGTGGTACATAATAACGGATTAAGGTCTGTTGATCTTCCTACTACACCCAAAGGTCTCCAATATTCCAAATTATGTTACGAGTATGTTGACGATAACCTATACCTATTTTAGATAATTGCTATTATTCATTTATAATCTACTCGTAAGGTTTACCTGATCTGTGATGACTCTGATCTCTTTGAGTATAAGAGAGAGTTCGTAGTCCACACCGAAACAGCTATGCGCGGCCAGTCCTGCTCCGTTCTCCTCGCCACCCCTGCAACAGTTACGGCTCTGTAGCGACCGGTCAACTGTGAAACCTATTCTACGGGTAGAGCCGAGGAACGAAGGGCGCTACGGGAGTTATGCTGTTAATGTCACAGAAGAATAGACACGATCAGACCAGACCCAAAGAAGACCCGACATGTGAAATCTGTGAGTATGAATATTCCAAATGACTTATTATCCAAATGATTTGTACTATCGAATGATATTAAAGCTGTTAGGGTCAGGTTAACTGCGGAACGTTCGAGGCGGGGGTTAAGTATCGTAACCGTGCTATTTACGGTGAGTAGTGTTCGTGTAGATCGTCGAGGGACCTGTAGTATCGGCAGCAAGGCGGCTGCTGCGCGTGCGCGTGCCTGAAGTCGTCGTCGATGTCGAGGACGTTTGCTAACAACGACTTGGAGGAGCGCTCGCGCAACTCGAGGTCTGGCGGCGGGGGCGCGCGCGCGGGGGGCGGGGTCGCCGCCGACCCCGGTCGCGACATGCGCAGTATCCATGGTAACCAGTACAGGAATACGCAGCGAATCTACAACACACAATACACAGTGGTTTTATTCGAGACGTAATATGCCCAGGATCTTTAAAACGCAATCTTTTAGAAAAAAATGTATCTTAACCAATTTTTGTAAATACTTGGTGATAAATGTATAATTATCCCTATGTATGTGTAAGAATTTGTATATAATGGAGTCATGTCCACTTCAAATAACACGTTTGAAAAGTACATGAAATTAACAAAAACTGTTAAAAATGTTCATAACATGAATAGAAAACTAAATTTAAATAAAACGACGAAACTTTTTGAGAAAGGGCAGGTAGTGCCACTCCTGCGCTTCGCCTGGCTCGTCTTGGATTGAAGAACTGATTTTGCGAGATTTGTTTTAATTTATTTAAAACTCATTGTTCGAATAAATGCTGCTCAAATATGATATCTCAATATTAAGTAATATCTTACCATTTTCTGCATTAATAGATAAGTTTGTAATTCATTATCTTGAAAATGAAATAACTAAACGTACGATATAGAAACCAAAGGATACAAACCCAATCACTCATTTCGTGCGTATCCGCATGTCGGTGGTGATAGTTCAGTATAAGTATTGTGGACACAACAGATGAGGCAACCATGAACATGATGCAGTTGAAGTACGTGCCCAGAAGCGGCACCGCGTCAGATGTCGCTGGCATCGTCTCGGCCACCATGTTTAGGAAAACAGTCAGCGACAGCAGAATCGTTACACCTGATTACAAAAACCAAACAGTTGGTTACGTACTACCCAATATAGACTTCTTCTTGAATAGGTAGGTTATATTGATTAACCATCAGACAAACCCTGTTATCAGAGTTATTAAACCACCTTGTGACTTCTGCAGAGTTTCCAATTACCAAATGTCTACCGGGACTAATGGTGTAATTTGCTTCCCCGCGCGGGAATC
Organism: Leucinodes orbonalis; assembly: GCA_019425675.1. Classification (NCBI taxonomy): domain Eukaryota; kingdom Metazoa; phylum Arthropoda; class Insecta; order Lepidoptera; family Crambidae; genus Leucinodes; species Leucinodes orbonalis. The sequence goes on from PQWD01000463.1 coordinate 222,154, forward strand.
ATCTTTCTTTTCTTTTTAGAGTATCAAGAGATTTATTGGAATGAGAAACTGTAAATAATAGCACAGAAAAGCTTTCATGTGAGCTTTGTGGGAAACCAGGATTTTCTGACAAAATAAACATCTAAATTCAGACAACAGAGGCAATTAATGATGTTTTTTTAATACCAATCCATTGATTGAAACTTATCTGTTGGTAGCTTGAATATTAAAATAGAAATTAATATCAATTTAAGGACACGTACCTAATGATAGTTTCTCGCCAGAGTCCGGTGGTAAGGTGAATCCCAGCAGAGCCATAGATGCTATGAGCACGCAAGGTACTATCAAGTTGAAGAAGTAGTAGAGCGTCTTTCGCCGGATCACCACGCGAATGTGATGTCTATGTATGGCTCTGGGCAACAGTTATAATAGATTTCGTTGCGTTTCCCTGGCACACCTGTATAAATCGCCATATTAACAGATGAACGAGCAACTTTAATAAAAGAAATCAATGTCTCGTAATTCACTTTACCTATGAGTTCCCATTCACCATTTGTAACAAAACTGCTGATATCTCCACCCCCTTCATCTTGTAGTTGAAGGTCAAGCTGCAAAAATAATATAATATAGGCGAGATCTTAAAGGTTTCAAAAAATAAGTTTTTAGGAAATATATCGGAGTATTATTGAGTTAAGGTTCAAATTTGAAATTACTTGATATCCGTCATAGGTCCAACTGCCGAATTTCATCTCGCACCGTTGGTCGTCGAATGGAAACCAGGTGATGTCTATTTTGCAGGTGCTCTTGAAGATACCGGGTGGTACGTACAGACACGAGCCGTTGTTCCGCACCACGTTGGTCGGGTATGTGCTGTCGAAGCCTTCGTCCGCACTGAGAGATGAAATTATATTTACAATCGTTACCACACGACATAACCACGAGTAAGTACAGATACTAGGTAATGCTTTCGTTTAACGAGCTTTATAACCAAATTATTATATACTAGCTTTTGCCCGCGGCTTCGCTCGCATTAAATTCGGGATAACACGGAACTTTCATTTATCACTATACATAGGATTTCCCCTTCCTCCAACTTTAAATCAATTTCAGATTTTTCTAGCAAAAAAATATTATAGTGAGTAACCTTAAAAGATAGACATATGCTGTCGCGGACTTTTATAAAGACCTTTAAAAGGAGAACAATACTCTCATACATGACTTTTGTGAAACTTTAACCGTTTACTCAGCGTACGCAGCGGAAGCTCCAAGTATGAACAAATACCCCCGATTTTGAAACATTCTTCATTGTTGCTCCGCTTCTATTACTCGTAGCGTGATGATATATGGCATAGCCTTCCTCGATAATTTATTTATCTAACACTGAAAAATTTTTCAAATCGAACCAGTAGTTCTGAGATTAGCGCGTTCAAACAAACAAACTCTTCAGCTTTAAATATTAGTATAGATTGATTAATCTGGTAGCTCCATGCCTTGATAATTAAATATTCGACTTGCAGTTTCAAGATTATGAAAATATTTTCTGTGAAGTAATTAAGATTCAAGGTTCATTCATCAAGCGAGCTTATAAATGTAACTCTATTTGTTTATGTTGGTAACCAATCGTCATGTTCAATAATTAACAACCGATTTTTTTATTAATTTTCCTAAATCAACATGAGAATGAAGAATAAAAAAGTAAATGTCATCCGAAAGCATTGTTACACTCCTGTAGCATTAGAAAAATCCTTGGTTACTATAAATTACTTTACCTGTTGTACATCAACACATCTGGTTTCCATAATCTGTGAGGTGGTACTCGCAAGTCTTTTACTCCGCCAAAATCCGAATATTCCATCTCAAGTTCATATCATTCCATTCCTGCAGCAAAGTATAAACGTTAGTATTGTAACGTCGGTTATATAATATTAGCTTCATTTATAATTACTCCAAGTAATGGATATGTAATACTAAACAATTATAGCTTCAGTGCAAAACTCGACCATTATTGTGATAGCTTTTAGTATCATTTCGCAAATTGCCCATCTATAGATAGTAATACTCGTAGTTACGATAGTCAATTTCATTAGTAAAAGTAAAAATGTGAATCCAAACGTAATGGAATGAGGTTTATGTTATTCGTTGATCAAATATTGAACTTTAATTTACTTACCATTAAGCCAGATGTTTGTTATTAATAGCTTCTTCTCGTCCTGTATAATAAATTTAAATAGCCTAATAAGCAATAGAAAAAATATATCATTTTTAAAAACACATTTTCGCAGGAAATATTTTGTATGTTTTTGATAATTTTTGTACCTGTCTTCTGTGTTTCATATTCTATTCTCAAACATAAATGTCAATTCTGATAATATCAAGAAAGTAATAACATAATATTTTATTGAAGTCATTGTAAGAAAAGAGCAGCGCGGTTGATCAGATTCCAAAATCCTTCAAAGATGTGATGTAACTAGCACTAAGGGAACCCGTTGGATATGAGAGCTTGGCAAAGATACTTGAAGATTAAGGTGGTTTCAAGGCATCCAAACTTTTATGAGGAATTCCAAAAGTTAAATCTAGTGTGTTAAGTTCCACGATGTACACTTTTGTTTATGGTAGCGTCTTCAATTATGCAGAGGCAGTCGTTAGTAATATAATAACATTATTCTTCTACGAGTATTTGATTGACCATAAAGATACCGCAACTGGATCAGGCCTCGTTTTCTCTGTTGTAAGTATTGTTGTAAAAAATTCAAATATATTTTGTGAATTTATATTTTTATGTATTTCACAAGTTGTTAAATATTGTGATGTGCAATGTGATGTGCACTGATCGTTATCATACGAGTAATAATCAGCTGTCGTCGTAATTAAAATAAAAAAGTTTAATTTGTACAAATGCGATTATTTAGTTCACCGTTTTTGTGTATCGTCGTAATCTGGATGTAGAAGGAAATTTGATATAGAAAATAATTTGTACAATTTTAATATTTAAATGTTAACTCGATGAAAGACAATTGTGTCTTAAAAGAATAATATTGTACGGTCCCTAATTGACTGTATAGCTAAACCCAAACATCCTGAGATACATATATTTTTATATGGATTATATAAACTACATTATGCTTGGGACTAGATGGCGTTTAGTGAATGTCAGTGAATATTTATTATTTATTTATTATAAATGTACTGTTCATACTTAAACAAAATTGGAAAGACAGTCCCTAAAGATTCTGAATGAATCTGTGTCAGCTCGTGAACCCTGACAGAACGCAAATCGGAGGCTTTCGATGTTAATAAACGTTGGGTGACTGTCGCAGTATCAGTACTATCATAACTATATTTAGTCTGCCACTCACATTCACTCTCTCCTCAGATCTATATTTTAAGTGATCGGACTAGTATTTTATGGGCGCAGTTAATTTCAATAAAATTGAGGCTACATTTAATTAACTGCGCCTATAAAAGTATTTTTTTCTTTTGGTTGATGTTTCAATTTTATCTCGGTTAAGTCTTTTTACTTGACTGCCGCAGGAGGGTTATATTTTCAAGTGTTGCATGTATGTAGATTTCAAGTTTCTTGCTGCAGCTTAAATGGATTTACATTTTTAATCAGTAGATAAACATACTTATGTATTTTTAAATATATTTAAATAGCTAGACCAATGCAAGCGGATACGTTGAAGAACAAATAACTATTGGTAGTACCCGAGGATCGACCAGAACCGGCTTGAATAGCCGGCATCTTTACACGGCCTGTGTTTTAAGATTGTGTATCTTACCACGTCGATGATCTGCATGAGCGTGAGGCGAAGGAGAGCTGCAGCGGGTCGCTCTGTTGACCACGGGCCGCTCTAGCACGTTGTAATGATCTAGAAGGTGGTGCAGCACCTTTTTTCGTGTAGGCCACCGCGAACCCCTGTTCCCGGAAAAAGGGAGCAATAGAGAATATATTTTTTATTCTCAAAAGCGTACTTGATATCACATTAGGTCTGAAGAATTATAACAAGTATGTTTGTCAGAAGGGCTTCTTAAATGGTAGAAATATAATCACTAATTTTTCAAATAGAAACATTTAAACCTATCATTCTCATTATTAAGTGCTTCAAAAAGATTATATCCACGTATAATAATGTTTCATTAGTATTACAAAAAGTATAGTAAAGGAGTATAGGGAAGCAGGTTCATTGTGCGAATGTGGAGGAAAATACGAGGGAGGGACGACCTAGAAGAACTTACCTTGACCAAATCGGTCAAGTCTTTAAAAAGGATGGGTTTCCAAGCAGGACGAATAAAAGTGTTTTGTATGAAAAGATTGATGTAGATATGTAAGGCCCGGGTAAAGAGGCGCTCTATCATGTCTGCCTGCACCTTTGGGACCAAGGCGTGAGCTTTATTTATTTTATTATGTTCCTAAAAATTGTAGATTGTTCTGGCGCAGTTATGGGATAACCTATATCCAGCAGTCAACTGCGATAAGTTAAAAAGAGGGAAGAGAGATATTGTAGATAAAACTAAATTTATGGTAACACAATAACTCGAATTTGAAATTTAAAAAAAAAATAGTTTCCAAAGTTGGTACAAGTAATTTAATTAAAGATCTTCATTCTAATAATAGGGAAGATGACAATTTTTTTTCTGTTATTATATCGATGGACCGCATAATAATAGAAACATTGGTAAAAAAATTACTCCGTTAACATTAAAACTCACAGAGAATTTTCAATTCTAAAAACACATTAATGGACTTTCCCAAAAACGCTTCATACAAATAGCTACCTAGTTATGACGTCACGCATCAGTAATTAGTACGCATAGTTTGTGAATTTTGTACTACAATTATATTAAATGTTGTGTTTACTAAAACGGTTTCTTAGCAAAAGTTGCTTTAAATTGTATGTGATAACACATACACACACACACTTTTTGTTAACAAATTATTGACAATTAATGTACTTTAAAAATGGACTTGCCCCTCTAACTTTGAAGACTAATAAAATTCATAAAACATGAGTTTTCGAGCTGAGAGTAAGCACATCGTTATATTTAACCCCAGATTTGTAATAATATGAAATAGTTCTTACAATTTCAGGACCCAGTCATCATGCCTATTATGTATAGAAATGCTGTTAAAACAGAAAATCTTAAAGCAGTTTTGTGTTTACCTATAGGTCGATATACGAATGACAATCAATATTAAAGTGTACCCACTAAATTATGTTGTTGCTTGGACGGCACATTCATGCGCGCAGAATCATGATTCATGATCATAAACAGTAGCTGCGCCCGATAACAGTACATTAACATTGAATGTAGTTGGAATTTTCACTCCGTACATCGTTAATTAAAGTTGGCAGTGATAAATTATATTTTCAAACTATTTAAGATTAGTCAACAATGCCTATTTAAATTTCAAATGTCAAGTTAGATATTTTGTGTTTTTAACAAAGACGCTGTCAAAAGCTCTCCGTAGTGTCGTTGTTGAGATTTTTAATGCTCATTTCCCGGTGGTGGTCTGAGTTTGAGAGGTTCTTGAAGTACGTAAGTTGAGGGACCGCAACTCGAGATCATAGCAGCCTGAAACACTTTGATGTTTCGTGCGTGACTAAGCATTGATTAGGAAAATGCTTGAAAGACTGTACGTGTCAATGCTCCGGGAGAAAGCTGAAAATACTGTTGATGTGAACATGACGAGCTGCGGTGATCTGAATGATATTGTTTTCTATTTATGGGAAAATATGACTTTATGCCTTTGTTTGTTCGACGTATTTTGTTCCAAAAATTATTGTAATGCGGAAGAATATTATGTTTATTTGTAAAAAAAACTATAGGTATCTGGATGTGAAGTCTAATATATTTGCTTAAAGGTTTATATTGCTAAATATTTATTTTAGTAACATAAATCGCTCGTCGTAAAAATGCGAGAGTAAGTTAATTTTATTTAGATTTATCAATTATGACGCATACATCCTAAAGTTTGGTAAAGTGAAGTGTCCATACATAGTTTCCCTCAGCTATGCTGTGCGAGAAGTATTATACCCTCGTTAAATAGCCTGATGATGCCGATGAAAGTACCTTTGAGTTAAACTAGATAGCATGCCAAATAACTTTGCTTATTCTAAAAGCGTGGTGCATCATTCCAGTTGCGAACCCATCTGCGCACTATTAAAGCTTCAAACATAAACCATACATACATGTGCAAAATGCGGGTAAATTCTGAGCTCAAAATTATGTGGCGTATATTTTTCTATGTTACAAAATGTACAGGATGGTCAGGACGCTCACCTGATGGTAATTAATACGCCTGGCCGTTACAGAGTGGCATTATTTGTGATGAAAAACAGTTATTATTCTCCATCAACGCTGCACTGCGCCTGATACTCTAGACAACATATGTTAGGTCTCTTATACCCGGTAATTTTACTAGCTGCAGTGCTCGTACCCCGCAAGGCAAGGGTGTAAAACACTTCGATTTCACAGGACGATATCTGCCTAGACGACTCAATACTGAGTCTACCGCCTAGTAAGAGAATTGATAATTTTAGAGGTTACGAAATGTTATAACCTACCTATAAAAAAGTCTCTCGGGTATCGCTAGAAGTGAGCAGTGTGTCACACTAGGTGTATTAATGTGATAATGTGAAGGTAGAGTTATGTTGTTAATAATAAAGGCTGAGAACTCTCTGCGCTCGCAATTACCCGTTGCGAATTATAGTAATTATGTACATTATTTCGAAAAAGCAAATATTTAAAGCGCAGTCAATATCAACAAACCCAAGCCTGCTCTCAGGAGCGGATGACGTAGTCGCTTTCTTAGCATCGTTAATTGTTTGCCGCTTGCTTACTATATGCATATGTTGAGGAATATTGATGTTTCAACAACAAATTATGACATTGTTAGAGTACGATAAAAGGAAAGTATGAATTGGAAGATCGTGTCAGTATCCTACGACTAGAGCAAGACCAGCAACATGAACTCATCTACGGAAACCCACAATCAAGGAGCGGGTCTCATTACCACTTCAATCTGTGTGACCTCAAAACTATTAATAAAAGGCATAAATGTTGAAGATTAGCTAAGTCTAAGCTAAAAATTGTGGTATTTTTTTCCGGTATGATTAAGAAATTTAATCTGTAAGATCGTGTTAGTACCCCTCGAAGACCCTTAGAGCAGGCTCAATAATTATAATATAATCACTTTATTATTTTCTTCAAAACTATATAACATATACATATATAAGGACTAATGACATCTTAGCGGGAAACTGTGGCGTGTTGATCTGGTATGCTAATGGGAAATGAGAGCTGTACGATCGTGTAAATAACCTTTAGCTAGAGCAGACTTAACACCTAAGTTACTTTATTATACATCGTTTCAATATTTTGTAGCAAAGTGTAGCAGTAGTATGTATTTAGTGAAATATTAGCGGGACATTGTGGCGTTTTGACGTGGTATGGTAAAGGAAGGAATGTGGTGTAAGATGGTGTGAGTACCCCTCGGCCAGAGCAGGCCCAGTAGCAGCAGCAGGCCCGCGGGCTGTGCCAGCAGCCAGCGGCGCGGCCGCCCCATGTCAGCGCCGCGAGGCCGCCGCGCCGCGCGCCGCCGTCGCCGCCGCCGCCGCCCCGCCGCGCCGCGCCATCACCGACCCCCGCCTCCCGACGCACCACTCCCGCCTATTCGGATCTATGGGACACGATCGCTTCAGTATACAATCCTACGGTTTTCATATATCGAACTGTATTACCGCTCGCCGACGGCCACGCGTGCCGTGTCGAGCATCGCCGGCCGCGGGTTCGTGGTGCGAGTTACGGCGCGTTTTTGAGCATTGTTGTTCAGCGGAGTGCGGCCGACCGTGGGGCAGCGGAGCCGCCGGTGTGCGGACTGGCGGAGGCGCCGCGGGCGCGCAGCCGCGCCGCCGCCCATTCAAGCGCCGCTCCTCTCCGACCTTCGTCTCCCTCGCAACCCTGCACCAGCAACCTCACCCCCACACCCTTGCACCCCCGCGCCAACCCGCTGAACTCCGCCACCGCCTATTATTATGCTAATTATTTGGCCCTTTTCAAAATTTGCCTGCTTCTCATTTTTCACTTTTGCCTAAAAATCGGTTACCTGTTTAAACTTACCGAGTAGGCATAATAAATTAACTCTGATTGCATGACTTGATTTGCAACTAAAATTGTTCTTGATGAAAACTAACAAAGCAGTACATTTTTATCACTTTTTGTAAATGTGGGTCAATGTCATCATGTGTTTAGTTAAAATATGTATTCATCATTTCTTAATTGGTTTAATTTTAATTCATAAGCATCTCGCATATATTAAATATTCATCAAATAGATAACTCATACAGTCAAAGAATCAATATACAAGTTTTTAATAATAGAGAAGCGAGCTGTACATGTAACAATAAGGCTACAAGAACAGTACATTATTTCCGTACACGATATTTCTGTGTACACATCCACAAGAGGCGCGTAGAGCCCGTACGGACCCTGTACACTTTTAATACGGTGCCCATTTTGTAGGTCGAGGACCGTGATGGGTTTTCGAAATCTAGCGATTAGAGGCTCAAGTATTGTGGTTGTTCGGCGCTAGGCTGCGGGGATGCGGCGGGCATGGTGCGGGGATGCTGCGCGCCACCGATCAATGAGGGGTCCCCCCGCGCCCCGCGTTACACTGAACCACGTACCAGACACCCACGAATTTTCCAACTCAACCCTCGACCTCTAATGGCGGTGAACATGACAAACGACAGCTAAATACAATTCAATTTAGGCACCATGGTAAAGGCCACTGCGTTAACTAAGGCGCATTCTATCAGCCTATTTATAGCATGTTTTATTAAATGTTTGCGTATGAGGTGCTGAAGTGAGAGTGCTCATTTCATAACAGCATTTTTGTGTTGTTGCGACTTCCACGGCTGTGTGTAAAAGATATTTATTGATTTTATTAAATTTTTCAATTTTTATTAATTAACTAAATTCACTAACTTTTTTGCTTGTGATTTTGTACGAATTCTTTATCTGTGTTTCTCAGTAATAAAATAAATGATGATGTGATTTCATTTAAGAAAATATATTAAGTAAATTAAAAATTTAAAATAGCTAGTTCATTTACTTCTTATTATACCTCAAAGGATAAATGTCACTGACACTTAACAATTTGTTTGCTGTAATTATATTTTATCCTCTTGCAAGTAACTTTACAAAAGTAGTAAAATTTAAATAGTAATTTAGCCTCTTGTAAACAATTTTAATTATCTATTTATTCAAGATACCTTACTAATAAAATAATTATTTATTTCTCTTAATAATACCTTAAGTATTATTGATATACTTTACTGAGTCGCGGTTTAAAGGATGAGGAACAATTACGATTCATGGAATTCATTAAATTCTGCATAATAAAAAATATGCAAGTATTTTTTAAATTCTAATAACTCGAGGTAACAAACATATATAGTAAATTCATTATTGGACACACAAATTAAACTATAACAAACTCAAGTAAAATAAGATATTGATGGGATTTCATATAAATGAATAAAAAACTGGTTTTAGGGAAGAAAATAGGTGACTAGAAGACATTTATTGTATATGTATAAAGAACACATTTTAAGTTAATAAGTTGAAGCTAATTAGATATTGTGGGTAAAAACGGCTAATGGACTTCAAAGTTGTGTTCCTATAATAATCAATCATGCGCACCCGACCGCCGGCCGGCGCCATCCGTGCCTAATGTTCTAGAACTGTTTACTAGGGTGTATGTTCATTAATGCAATTATAGCTTGTTTTCAACGTGAAAAATGTTTTTAAGCTATAATTCAATGATAACGTCTAGTTGCTTAACAACTCTCGTAATGGTCAGTCATTCCATGGGTGACTTAAAAATTCCAGGCTATGATTTAAAGTCGTTCATATTTAATGCCCCGACTTTTCGCCACATAATTATCTAACCTATTTATCTTTCTTTTTAACATTGAAAATGATTTTTGATCTCTTTGGAAAGGGCCTGGTAATTTCTTGAAAACGAAAAGTAATAAAGGCTCTGTGTATTGAATTAGGCAACAATTTGCAAATACTAGGATCTAGCTATCTATCATTTTTTAGGTTATAGTTCCGACCTCGGTTTCGGAGTCCTACGGTGCGCAGAATGATAAGTCTCGCGGAGCACTTACTGATGTGAGTTGTAACAGCAAAATTAATGACTTTTATATATTCATTTGATATTTTTGGAATATATAAGTCTGCGGCACTTACTGATGTGAGTTGTAACAGCAAAATTAATGACTTTTATATATTTTTGATTTTTTGAATATCATCACATTAAAAGTTATATACTAAAAATAATAACAGTTTAAAAATGTGTGAATATGTAAAACAAGCTTATGAAATAGAAGACCCAAAATATCCGTGTTCTACTGAATTAGTTTTCAGTAATAGGTAACAGGAAGATCGAACATTTTTAAAATTAATGTTCTGATTAATACCTTTCAGGTAGACAACTGAAACGAAGCGGGTGCTGTTGGCAGTCGTTAGCACTGTGATGAAAACTTGTGACATTAAGGAAATCCAGATTCGAAAATGTTCTTGAATGGCAACGGGAAACATTTAAGCTCAATCATTAATTAAACCACAAAATGGAGGGAACAATACAGTTTCAGAGACCACGCTCCATTTATGTTTTATTAGGCACTGGATGTGTTTGGTAAATGGCAAATGTGTTCAAACCGGGAAGTTTGCGAAACTCGGAGAAAGCGCCCAAGGAGCGCTGTTGAATAGAGCACTAAGAACAAAAGCGGTTCATTTGCTAGAAACTAGGCGAAATAATGAACGTTCTATACTAGAGTGAAATGTCAAAAGTAAAGGTTAAAAGTTACGAGTGCACGGGCTCGGTTTCAATGGAACGCTGAGTACCCGCTGCATTTGTACTGCTACATGCTAACGCGCCGTTGCAAAACTATACGAGTTGTACTGCCTAAATGCAACTTCAAACGTAGTTTTAAGTGCTAATGTGTTCACTGTAATCTGAATTTACTGCACCACGAAACACCTACACGTCGCAAACTTTCGTTTCTAGTTTCGTTGTCTAGCTTTTGACGATTTTCCAACAAATTACTCAACTGTTTTTTATATGAGTGAAACAAAGTTTAGTTTGAAGTATTAATTATACGGCGCAAAAAGATTTAAGGTAGACAAATGTAAGTAATTCATAAGTACGAGGTGCTTCGGTGAGCAATCACACCGGGAAAATGGGGCACTCAAATATGTCCCGTTATATTAGTACAAGTTGGGCTGACAGGCTTGTAATGAAACTTGTTTTGTTTATTGTTTTTCTTTGCATTTTCGATTGAGGTGGCTGGCGTGTTCACAAGGCTAGTGCAGCGCCGGGCGCGTCGGCGTCGCGTGACCACTCGACGCCGGCTGCAAATTGCACATTACACGCCGCGCTCGGCTGCATTAATGCATTCCCGTAGATTACTTCATAGCGAGCCGACCATACAATCTGTTACAGTTTTTATATTCCTGTGAAATTACTCAAAGATTCCTATCCGACGAATCGATTACACTATATTGCATATTGTTTAGAATATGCAATAGACTACTGGCCTACTTTTTACTATCATTGAACAATATCTTTGTAATTAGTTAAAAACAAAAGTGACTTTTTGTAATGGATGCTCTGAATGATTTGAACTTAGTAAATTCTTGTAATAAGAATAATTTATTGTGTCTAATTATTACCCATAATTATAATTACTAAGTTGTGGCGATAAACTGTTTCAAAATATGTTTTATTTCAGTAACTAAGTGTAAATAACAAATTCGTTGTGGCTACTTCCCTTTAGGCGATAATGCCTGTAGTGGGAAGAACTGCTCTTTTAACAGTTAGTTACAAAGTGCAATAAATGCTTTAAATATACCAAGGAGATTGGAAGTCTCAATCTCCTTGAAATATACACCAAAAACAAAAAACAACCCATATTCAAATTCTTTAATTATTATTATATTTTCTATAACTTGCTGCTCTTTAGTTCAGGCGTCCGGCGTGCGGCGCGCGTGCGTGCATGCGTGCGTGTGTGTGTGTGTGTGCTAACTTTGTGGTGAATGATGACTTAATAAACTGTCGCAGTACGAGTAAGCTATGGCGAACGGAGATACAAAAGTAAATCTTTTGTCAGAAGTTCCCCGGAGATCGTCAGGTGTCTCGATGTTTGGTCATTTTGTTAAAATTCCGTTTAGCCTTATTCTATTAATCTGAATTTAAATTGTTTCTTACTCAGGGATAAAACTATGTCCTATAATTAAATAAATAAATATCCTATTCCATCCCATCCCATTCACACAGCGCCATCTAGTCCCAAATTAAGCGTCAAGCCTGTATTATGGGTACTAAACATTGGATAAACCTACTTATATACATTTTTTTGTAAATACATACATATTATACATAGAAAACACCCAGACCATAACAAACAGATATGTTCACGCACACAAATGTTTGTACTGCCCGGGTATCGAACCCGCAGCCCTTAGTAGCCGACGTCTCGACCATTCACCATATAGTCGTCAATAATCAACAAAAAAGATAGATATGGACCTTAGTAAACGAGTATGTTAGGATCATTTTATTTTATTCTTCTTCAATAAATTCCGTCGCATGTGTTCGGATGGGGTCACAATCAATATTGCATCGATGAGAAATATTGCTGTTTCGGTTCCGATATAGGCGTAAGAGTCGGGTCGCACTGATTACTTATTGATGACTGAGGGTCGAACCTCCCCGACCGATGATAAATTAGGAGCAAAACCATGTCGCCAAAAAAGAGCAACACAAAACTGACCTCTATTTTTGCAAATCGACATACTTTTGGAGACCTGAAATTTAGGTCACCCGTTAAACCCAAGTAAAACGCTTTAATATTTTAAATCACTGACCCAGAGAAAATTAAAGTGAACAAAGCTTTAAATCTATACTTCGACTTGAGTACAAAGATAAATGTGGGTAGATAAAGAGGCACTACGAAAATTAAAAAGTACTAAAATTTGGGTATTTTTACCTATTTTAGTAGCGAAACTTATCAAAATCCTTTTTAAGGTATACCTACGTCATTGTAGCTTTATGAATGCAAAATCGTTGCCCAATCGATTTAAAATTGACAAAGTTACATACAAACTTTCATCCTCTCTCTTATCCCCGCGGGGGTACAATTAATAAAACTCCTTTCTTAGCAAATACCTACGTTATAACGTTTACTTGCATGCAATATTCAGCGCAATCTGTCCCGTGGTTTGGGCTGTGCGTTCATAGATCACTATGTCAGTCAGTTTATGTTTTTAACAACCTACATTTTTTTTCCTATTTGTCCCTGAAATTACCATGTGGATTTTTAAGAAAAAAGATAATATAAATATTTTTCTCATGCGTATGTCAGTTGAATCTTTTCAAGTGTGATATACAGGTAGTATGTAATCGTGGCCGATCGTTTAATATTTTATTTTATCGCCCATCTTGTTTGATTGAAAGGCATTGTGGGTCCATAAAACTTTCGCCGTAGACATATGCAAATAGGTTTATTTTAATGTCAAATGATGTCTTATATGCTTTTGAAAGCATTGAAACTAAAATCTATAGTTAATTTATTTATCACAAACCGTAAAAGTGTATTGGAAAACCGTGAAAGGTGTTTTATATGTTACCATTACAATTTTTCCCTTCGCTTTTATAATATTTGCTTGTAAATTGACTTACATACATGGTTTTAGCATATTGTATTATATAAGTATTGTGTGATTTAAAAAAAAGTCAGCTAAATATACAACCGTAAAATGATCAGCGGCAACTTTAAAAATTATATAGTAAAACTTAGAAATGAAATATAGTTTCAATACAAAAAATCCATTTATGTCGAAGTGTTTTTTTTTTAAAAAGGTCTTATATTACATTACGAATTTCAATATTACTACAAAATAAATAAATATGACCTTCAAATTATCTTGGAAAGCTCAAGTAGAGAAAGGCAGGTGCAAAATACAGACATTTCTTACGCTCTGTATAAACTATCTAGAGCGGTGAGAGTAAGTAGTTCTGTAATCCCTGATTTGCCTCAGTAGAAACGATCATAGGGTATGACCTAACAATTTGAGTTAATGCAAGGTACTCGCAGGAAAATATTAACGAACCTTTTGTTAACAAATAACATTAAATGTTATTAAGAAATATTCAATATTTAAATTAAATATCTGGAGTAAAGACGCGTCTCGGCAAGTGTAGCGTAGGACGGCCTCCGGGCTGATGGACCGACGACTTGCGAAAGGTCGCTGGTGGAGGCTGGATGAGAAAAGCGGAGGACCGGGATATCTAGCGCAAAATGGGGGAGGCCTATGTCCAGCAGTGGACTACAATAGGTTGAATAGATAGATATTAAATACTTATAATGTAATTTATTAGATTAGAATACAATAACTAATATAATTACCTGTGGGTAGGTACCGTAGCAGACATCTTAGGAACAAAACAATTAGCAGAGAAAGGGAAGCAGCGCTCTCTTATTAAAAAATAACTTTTTAAGGTTCTACTTCCACCAGCTCGCCGGCCAAGCGTTAAGATAACTAAACTTTTGGGGGAGATTAAATTGTATACCGAATAAATTGTTATTTGCCGGCACTATACGGCGTTATTAAATAATATCTACGAAAAGGTTTGTTCATAGACATTATTAAGTAGGTTTAAATTTAACTAATACAGGAATCTCATTAAGAATTTTATACATTTTCCTGTAAAAAGTTAAATAACTTGAATGAATTCAGAAAACACTTTGTGAAAAATACAGAAATTTATAAGCCGTGGAAAGCTGTGAAAAGTAACATACACCAACGCAAATGCCTCTGTAAGAAATTGAAGCTGTTAAGAACTTTACATTGAAGCTTTACGGCTTTCCGAGTTGCGTGCGTGACGACTCAACTCTACATGTTATATGTATAAGGTATTTATTGCTCCCGCGGTTTCACCTGCTGAATTAATGAATCTGAATTCATATTGTTACAAAAAGCAACCTTTGTATGTATATTAGTTCTTGGGATTATTTTTTTAATGGTTAAATATATTGTCGCATTAATAAACGGGCTACTTTTTAAAAAATACTAATTTTTTTTTCAAGTGAAGTTAGTCGATGAATAAACCTCGGTTCACTCGGAAAAATCTACGTCGCGTCGCAGTGTCGCGCAATATTCTTTGTATTTGAAATCTTTGTTCAGGGATTAATCTAGCGTTTTTAAAAGATTCAAATGACGTTGTTCAGAGTAACTCTGCGTGATCGAATTTGGAATGAAATACGTACTGTACGATGAACGCAGAAACTAAATGTACGGCCAAAGTTACTCATATAACCATGTTCAATAGGCTATGGGCTGCACCCAAAGATATAAGAGCAGACGATGCCGAAAATTTGTAAAAAACAGACCGTAGGAAGACCCCCTCAGGACACAGTGAGGACTTAAAAAGTTGTTAGATATATTCCCTGGCCTGGTAGCTTACGGCCGGTCGAAATATATATATATATATATATATATTAGTATGTGATAGGTTGAATTCCTGTCTAATTGATTTTATTTTAGATCTTTGAATTTAATACTCGACTTTCTTAATAGGACTGAATATTACAAAAAGTCATTTAATTTTACTGGGCAGGTTTGCATGTATCAGTATTATCAAATGTACACGTAATAGCGCACTATGCATTATTTGACATAGGTTATTGATTATATCTTAATATATAGATTTATATCTATGTGGCATATCTGCAATAGACCCTTTAATCAACATGGTTCTTTTGTAAGTTCTTTAAGTGAAAGCCACATTTTAAATGTCAAAGTTACTATTTGTGGCATTATCGTGACTGGCCAATGTAATTATGTATTTTGTATTTTTTTATTTCATAGGCAAATGGTTTATGACCAGTTACCGGTTATAATGGGAATATAAAGTTTTGACATCCATGCTGTAGAAATTATTTCCTCATAACTATCTAACATGGACAGATGACCTGGTTTAGGTGGCAGATGGATGTCAACTGCTAGGGATTGGTCTGTGTGGAAATCATTAGGGGAGGCCTTTGTTCAGCAGTGGCATATTAGGCTGTAGTGATGATGATGATCTAACATTTGTGCGAAATCTCTAAAAAATCGTAGGTATCTTATGTTTCGTTAAGTTCAATAGTCTTGTAATACATACATATAAAATAATAACATCTGATTTTTATGTTTTACATTAAATAATGTTAGATTCTAAAATGGCGAAATGATCAAAAAATGATTCATAAAAAATCCGAAAATAGATGTAGCGAATCAATCAAATCAATCTTTTCTTTGAGTTACCTTGACTACAAACTATTAATTTTTAAGAAAAGCAATACTGAGGTCGCAACAACAACTGAGGTACGACTACGCCCACGTTTAATAGAAATGCTTCAGAAGGTACTATCAGATTTTATATATATATATTTTATTCAAATATAGTGAAAAGTTTCTGATTTATATTAGTCACCATTGTCTGCGAGCTTATTGCTATCTCTTTTAGTAAGTAAAAAAAAATAAAAAGTAAGTAAAATAATAAAGTAAGAGAGAGAGAGAGAGAATAAGTAGGAGAGATAGTAAGTAATAAGAAAGTAAAATAATATTTTCCCTTTGCACCGAAACAAGTGTTATCAACAATATTAATACTCAACAAGTGTATTTTATATCCAACATCGTTATCTTCGGCTTATTAAATAATTTAAAGCAAACACAAAATAAGAAAATGAATTACAGTGTTTGGAAAGAATGTTGCATTGCAATAAACTAGGTGTCGTTTCCATTTAATGTGTTGGCAAAGCTTGTGGTATGCCATAGAGAGCACGTAAAGCCTGTCACAGCCTTACGGAGGCAAGTGGGTGAGGCTCTCGCCCGGTATGGCAGCCGGCGATTTTCATTAACCTGAAATGAGAAAAATGCAGTCTCTGCGCATTCGCCCCCACTGCAGTGCGTGCAGTGTACGGGTTTGCTCTTTTGGCAAAGATATAGCTTTCATGCATATCAATTGGAATATTAGTTTTCTACATATGAAAGTCCATGAATTCAATGAAACAATGTAAAACCTACGTATTTGTATGGTTGAATAAGTTTATACAGACTATGACATAATACGAAATACTATCTATTATTATATTATGTGGTAGACTCGATACTGGTCCTTATGGTAGGTAGGTACCATCCCGTGAAATAAGAGTATTGTGCACTTTTGTGTTTCGTGATAGAACAGTTTGTGAAATTACCGGGTATGTGAGACCGGTATTTACGAAGAACAAATAGTAACTGCTTTTCTTCAATACTTCTGTCCTGGTTAGGCGTATCACTTACCAAGTGAGCGAAGTGATTGTCCAGAGCAATTTGGAAGATTATAAAAAATTCTGTTTTATAGCATAAAAAATTTGGAAGGAAAAATACTTTTGAACTTATCTATCCCTAAAAACCGCAAGGTTAGTTCGATGATTTTGTATATTATATGCGCTGTGTTCCGTTTGGTATTATGTTACACTCCTGGAGGATATTTATTCAATCAGGATAGGAGAACCATGATTAAGTGATTTGGGTGCAGGAATAACAGTAGTAGACAGGTATAATTTTTTGGTAATACAGTAGGACCTCGGTAATCCGGACTCCCGCTAGTTCGGTGATCGCTGTTATCCGGCTGAAGAAAACGAATCTGATAGCCACGAAATAATGTTCCTCCGTCGCCTTAGAGACCGGGTTTTCGAAAAGAAGTGCGAAAATTACAAACAGAAGAGTATTACAGACTGTTTCAAGAATAATTAACAAATGTTTTATTTTAACTTAGTTACTGATTTTTTAAAATACTATTGACTACAAAACCTTTTCGTCGTTTTAGTACTGAATAAAACAAATTTAAAAGTTTTGTTTTACCACTGCAAGTAGTAATAGCACTAGAAGCAGTACTATTTAATTGAATTAACAGGTGATTGTCGACTATAACACGAAGGAGAAGCCGCTTCGCAATTTATCGTTCATTTAAATTTACCACCGTGAATTGGCAGCTATGCACTTTCACTGTCCTTCAGCCCGTCAACACCTTTTGCCTGGAAATTCCCTAGGCGCCCGGCTTCTGGGTACAATGAAGCCTGCACGATAGTATTATATCGTTACGGAATCAGCTAATCGAATTAGAATTGTTGCGGTGGCTTCGCGATGCAGCTGTAGTTTGCGTACGCGAGATACGACAGTCGGAGTCGGGAAATGTCCGTCAGGTTAGATTTTATTAGGGCCGCCAGGTAGTTTTTAAGTTACTTGAGTTTCCGCGAGGGATGTCATCGTTGAAGTCGTATGTGTGATAAAATCAAAATCTCATATGTCTCTCGCCATATCAGTTGTTCTTTCGGTATAACTTACAAGCTTGCTTCTGAATACAATGTGATAAGAATTCATGGCTTACTATAGGTAGGCAGGTGACTGTTGCCACTTTCCGTCTGATCAGTTGCTGACTGATCAACCAAGGAAAAGCAATAGAAATGTGAAACTTTCTTGTAGTGCGAATGCGGCACGGTGTCAAGTGCGATAGGCGGTGTGGCAGGGCGCGCGGTGAGAGCGCGGCCAACTTGAGACCGGTCGCGCGCACATGCCGCTCTGCGCCGTCGACGTCGCGACGCTCGCGCTGCGCACGCGCATTATAGCGCGCAATTTTGTTTACGAAACATTGCCGTGTGAAGGACAGAATGTTTTGAATCAGTGCCGGACCTAAAAGTGTTGTTTGTTCACGTTTTAACGCTCAGAAATTCGGTGAGTGCATATTTAATTTACTCAAGCAACTTTCTGTATTGTTGTGTGTGGGCAGGGTGCGGTTATGCCGGTCCCGGTCCCGTGCGAGCGCCGCGCCCTCGCTTCGCACCCGACCTGTTTTCCCCTTTTCCCGCCCGCCTTTGCACTGCAGCTTGACGGCCCCTTTAGAAGTAACGCGCATAAACAATGTGCATTCATTACAAGCGGTACTTTTATTTATGAAGTATTTTTTATGTATAATGTATACAAGGTTTATAATTTATCAATTGTAAGGAACGCGTAGGCTTATCTTAAATAAGAAATTTTTATTGGTAGATACTGATTCTTGAAATTTTATTTCGGAAAAGTCAAAACATAAACGGTTCACACAAGCCGGTGTATCGTAAAAATATTTAGTCGGCGATTGTTATTTGACCAATATAAATATTTTATAAATTACTCATGGAATTGGGCTAGTAAATATCAATTTAAATGACATTCACACAAAAATAATATTCTTAAAATGATTTAAATATAAAATAGGTAAACGTTTAAATACTCTACAGATAACGGAGGTAATTTAGAACAGAACGCACAAACTCTTTGAATTTTAACCAAAATACGCGCACAGTTTATGGAAAATAGTTGTTTCATTGTTTTTTTTTCATGAAGATTACCTTCATTAGTATTGCCGAACGTATTCGTTTTCGTCGGTTGTTACTCGTATCAAACAAATCTTAATCGCCTTATAGACATGATGCAATAGGAACTTTTTGAATATTAAAGAGGTTCTGCTAGAAAAATTGCCGTGATGATTACTAATTGTTGTCTTGCTGCGAACTTCAACAATGAAGTCATCCGTACATCGCTCGTCTAATTCTCACAGTTCGACTTGTTTACTTGCTTAAGTTTGTTATATTAAATTTTGTTGACGATACCGACGGCTCTCACAACGTTGACATTTCCCACACATTATCAGGTGGTCTATCGCGCTCGCGTCTCTATGTAAAGTGAAAGCATTGATCTCACAAATTGACCCAGGTATACCTTTGTTGCCGTAATTAGACGACTAAAATAAATAATCATTGAATTTAAACGAAACATTTCTCCGGCGGTTTACTGATTGGTCGATTCGGAAAACGTTTATGTGTTGTAAAATTATATATTACTTTCACTTCAATTTACGGGCCAAAGATAAAAACAACCATAAATTAAGGTTAAATACCTCACATTTGCAAGGAATATACGACCGGCGACCTTATCCGCGCTAACAGAATTCTCATTAATGTTTACACCCCATTTCCTTCGTTTAGGTGATGAAATTGCAAAACTCCTAGTCAGTGCGTTCTTTATGTGAAAATCCGCAGAACTATTCTTTTTATTACTTGCTAGTAATTCGATGCGCTATTCTGCAAGAAACTCAAATTCTTTTTAATTATCTAATGATAAAAATAACTGTTTATGAATGTAGGAAACTGCAATAAATAATCATAATTACAAACACTTAAGCTTTATTTAATTACAAGTACTATTCATATAGAATAGCATTTTTTAAGATTTTGTTGAACTTTTGGTTCTTTATATATTGTCATAGCAAGAAAAATAGCGTGTACATACGTAATGAGCGTTTTGTAGAAACCATTTACCATAATGAAAGTATTTACAAATATTGAGCACTTTTGTTGTTGGCAGTACGAGTTAGTTGTTAATGCCAAAAACTTGTTCATTATAGATGGACGACCTAAAATAAAGCCGTCTACTAAACAGGCTTTTGGATATTGGACGCCTTTGATTGCTCTCGGTTAGGCCGATGATCGTAGGATGTTCACCTCTCGGGAGCCGGCCGGTTGTCTGATGTCATGCGAACGATGTCACCGCCCACCACACGCATATAGACTAATGTCCATTTACATGTTAGTGATCTTCTTTATGTTAGGACATGAATGAGCTCATTTGCATTAGAAACAAATGCTATGTTGGTCTGAAGCAAACGCTAAAAGCGATGGTTCAAATAAGTAATATGTACGATACAGTTCCTGATTCAACTTAATTGGATTTTTTGATTACAATTTCAATGACCCATTTGTCTAATACACAGTAATTCATATTATTAACAATATAATTGTAACAGTATTTTTCGTTTTACACCAGCTATCCTTTAAGGCTTATTTTTTCTATTTGCTCCCTTTAAATATACATATTTTGATAATACTTCTTTGATAGTTATGGTCTGGCATATGATATTCACTCTTATTTAAAATAACAGCAAAGATGCGTTTTAGAATTTTCTGTCCTAGCACACTGTGACAAAACGAGTAGGTAATCGGACAATAAGAAGTGACAACTTCTTTGCTGAATATAATTTTTACTACTTAATTATGTTAATCGTGCCTGGGTTAGGCTGCACAACGTAATACATGGCTATTCAATCAGACTACGTATTACAGTTATAATAATATGAAATATTGCATAAAAGTTTGAGAGCAATAGACTTTGGTTTTGCAATATTCATATTTTAGATATATGATATATAAGTATAATAAAAATAGTGGTATCTCTATTTTATGTTTGAAAGCTAAATCAAAATTTTGATTTCCAGCATCTTAAACAAAGATTTTTGAAATTGATTGTTCGGGTTATTAGCTATTTGTTTTAAGATAAAATAGTATTGACTACAATAATCGAATTAGAAATAAATATTCGAGAAACTCAATTTCATACTCTCTTAAACTACATCTTGGGAACTCTCACCATTTCGGCTGATGTTTTTATATCCAATAGAGGCGGCGTTAGATGTTTTTATAGTTATTATTTTAATTTAGGACACTTCCTAACGGGCATAGGCGTCGTTACTCTGCGGGGGGCGAACTTATTAAGTTTTCGCTTTGCACCTGACCAAAGCGGCTTATTGGATTTTAACATTGTAAGGTATTTCATTGAACAAAAAGATGCTTAAGTTAGCGAATGCAGAGTTGGGTACATTAAATTTTACTTTGGATTAAAAGTTAGTGGCATTCTATTAATTTTATATTGCTTTATTTCGAAATCAGAACGATATGTTATTTATTTTCTACCTCATTTCGGCTATCGGAGGTTGTGATCTGAGACTATCTTTAGTTACGCTTCCCGGCGCGCTGTTTTCGGCGACACACATCAAGATAGCGTCCGGAACACTCGCCTATTGTGGTGATCTCTTTTCCGAAAGAGAAGATTTTATCCGAATTATTTCAATTTCGTGGGCGATAGCTTTGAAGGAGGCCGTGAAGAACGGCGGTAGAGGTGGCTGCGTGACGCGCTCACTCGTCTGGCTGCTATGTAAATGCCGCGTGCCAATGGAGTCATGGGTTCGAATGTCAATATATATAAATTGCAAAATTGTGTAGGTAACATTTTTACATAATAACGGAACAAAACCACGCAATCTTCTAAAAATAAGTATAAAGAAAGATTGAATCGCTTTCGGTAGACCGACTTTGTTATATCAAGTTACATCTTCACAAAGTGGTCATGTTTATACAACACATCTATTTCGGTAGTATCGTTGAACCGTAAATGGTGCAATTCGTTTCTCTCGTGTTGAACATTTAGCTCAAATTCTAAAATGGAACGCCGAAACGTGTATTGTTGATATGAAACAAGCGGTGTTGTTGCCCTGCACCGCAACGTGAGTACTTATCAAGGAGTGGAACAATAAATAAGCAATGCAAACAGTTGGCCGCGCGCTTTCCGCAGACTTACTGCTTGCCCCGCGCGTTTCATTGCAGAAGTTACTATCGTCTAATTAGATGTTACACCGCGATTGGCAACTGTTAACGATATTGTATTGTTTCACGGTTCTGATTAATTTTGATGGACGGTAGCGAGCTAGTCGGCGCCGTGGCGAGTACTGGTCATAGGTAAACTATAGAAAGTTACAAACATTTTGATGCTGTCTGTCTGTTATATAATTTGAAAATTATTCAATGTGTAAGTAATTGCCTTACAAGAAACAATCAACAATTTTGGTCTCGCTTTCATATGTGATGTCCAAACAAGACATTTAGTAAAATTGTATGTACCTATTATCTATCTGTACATTGGATTAAATTCGAGTATGTTATTTAGGCGGCAATTGTATTTAAAATGTTTTACTTATAGCGAGCTAATAAATATACTTGCTTTAATTAACCTGTGTTTTGTTTTGTTATTTACCTAAAATATTGTTACAAATTTATTCCAAGCGGAGATATAATTGTTTTGTTTCAATTAATGCTGAATTAGATTTTCATCTTGATTAAAGATGCGATAATAAGAACAATCATGCATTTTTGCGATAGTGGTGTTTGTATAACTGATACGATATCTCTTATCTTACCCGAATGTTAAAGAGATAAATTTGCAAAATACAGTCGTATTTGAAAGAATAGCATTATGTAAAAGTTTAATAAAGTATTGAATTAAACTTTCACTAATATTTTTAATAAAGTGAATTTTAATGCAATCTTATACCTACTAGTGCTAATATGCAAAACATATATGCTTGGAAAATTTATGTTTTAGTTCGGTCTGCAAAATCCAAATAGCATCGTACAAAAATATAGATATTTCCCAGATATACATCAAATGCAAGGTTTAAAAAAAATAAACGATAAATATGATTTTAATGAGTCCATTGTATGTGTTTACACCATACCAAGTTGTTGCCGAGCACGCGTGCTTTATGCAGTTTTGTTTATAACTGTTAAAAATTTCAAAACAAAAGGTGGATATTACACTTCACCCAGATGTGCGCAAAGTGAGTAATTGCTAAAAGTCTAAGTATAATAACACACTTATGTAGATAACAGCGTTGTGCGCATTGAATATTCATTTTACCGTTAATACAATGTTGTGAATAAATTATACTAGTATATGATACATCCTACTAAGATGAGATTTTAGCGGTTTATTTGACGATTGTTCAACTTTTGTTATATTACAATATTTTGTAAATAATAGTACCTTAAGACTCGTAATAGACCGAGTCTTCTACATGCTCTTTGAATTTAAAACATTCCTTATCTCTCCGATTGACTTTAGTTACTCATTTTCACATAGGTAATTATTATTTAAATTTCAACATACACCAACTCCCAAGTTTTCGTAGGTAACGGTAAAGATTCAATTAAGAGATATCGTTGAACAATACGGTGTTCGACGTCGGTGGTGCGGCAAGCTCTTATTGTCTAACTTCTTCTGGCAGACATCAAAATATTTACCTGCAGAGATGGTTCAAAACCATGTGAGTAAGAACTCAAATGTATTAATTTAACGATAAAGGTGCCGAAGCGAATGTTGGCTAATAAACCATATAGGCATATTAGTCGCCCGTTTTCATAAATGGCAGTAAACACGTTACGTATGCGCGAATTTGCATTATGTGCAGTTAGGTGTTTATGTCATCTATGAAGCGGCCTCAAGTTCCAGGAATTCAGGCGGTAAGCGCATAAGATGAAAATGATTGAGAGCCGTGAGAATGAGTGGCCCTTTGAAACGGGACCCGGGAGTAACGGGCCAGGCCAGCCCCGGGCGATATGTTAATGCGACTCCGCGAGACGCCCGCGCCGCGCCGACTCGGTGCCACTAACCCACATCTCGCGCACGCCGCGATGCGACTGTTTGTGGTCAACGCGTTCCCAAACACGCTTGTTATACTTTCATATTGATCGACGAAAGTACTCAATGACCGTAAGTAGGGTGTAGGCGTATGAACATTTACTAGTGAATTACACTCATCATTGTTAACCTTTATTATTAGTGTGAACAGATGTGTTCACACTAATAATAAAGATGTGTGCTTCTTTTTGAAGAAGCAGTAAAATCGACGGTCAGTACACAGTTTTCTATGCCAAGTTTATTAGTTTCCAAAATTGATTATGATGCGGTCGAACTATGTCAATTTTGGTGGACGTGAGGCCATATTTGGCAGTCTACGATCGGTCCAGTATAACGGCAACTGTCGTTTCCAATATTGGTTCAACTTAAAAATGTTCAAGTGCAGTGCAACGGTGAAAGAGAGAGGCCGTGCGCAGTCCTCGCGTGGCGTAAGTTGCTCGAGCAACGTCATTATTTTTTTGCATTTATCTTATGTAAGCTTATTATTTTTTCTTACAGATAGCGAGCCTACAACTGGTTGATGTCAAACGAAACGCGCACAGGCGCGTTTCTTAAGATGGCGACAGACGAAGTGGCCGAGGATTTTGTTACTATAGTCCCGGTGGGCGAAGGTCGACCAGCGATTCAGGAAAACACTTTCGTTACTGTCCTTACTGTCGGTGCTGCGGCTGGTGCGGCCGAGGTTATTGTCCGGAGATCTCGGGGAGAAAGACTTGGCTTGGGGCTCAAATTTGAAGGTGGTTCTGCAGCTGCTGAAAAAGTACGAAGGCTCCTCGTCCAATCCTGTGCTGAAGACAGCCCAGCTGCTAACGCCGTTACTCCTTGGGGTAAACTTATACCTGGGGATGAAATACTGGCAATAGATGGTGTATCTGTTTCGGAATTAACAAGAATAGATTGTGTCCGACGCTTAAAAGATTCTGACGAGTCATTGACTCTTTTAGTTAGGCATTTTGATACGCAACAAAACACTGAAAGAAATAATACAGATGTCGCAAAGATCATCAAACCAATGACGGAAATTGCGAGACCTACGACATTGCCTCCGCCTGTACCTCCAAGAAAACTTGGTAAGAAAAATTCGTTCAAGGATAAACAAACACTTCAAACCGTGGGAGAACAAAACACAGTTAATAATGAAGTGCATCAACAAATAATCTGTGAGAAAGACCACGTTATGAATGGCCAACACAATGGATTGTCCTCTTTGAATAAATTATCACGGAAATCTTCATTCGACAGCCATATACATCGTCAAACTAAGGAGGGTATTGCGTGCCTCAAAAAGGGTTCCCCTGAGGAAGTGAGGCGTTTGGTTCGCCGGTTATCAGATGGTAAGGTAATGCCACCAGAGGCTGAAGTGTACATTGACTTGTTGTCAAACGAGTGGGAGCGTTGTTTATTGCTTGCTGATGCTGAATCAGATGATACGGGCAGCTCCATATCCACAGTAGTTGATCGACTAGGTTCCATGGCCAGTTCAGTCGAAAATAGTATACCATCCACGCCTATATTACAACCTAAAACAATAGATATACAGAAAGTATTAAACTGCATTGAAAATATCGATTCAAACATTTTAAAAGATATGACCAGCAACACATATATGGAAAAACAAATTGAAATTAAAAAGGAAACACAAACAATAGAAAAACATTCTACAATGAATGGAATTTCTATGGATGTATCAACCAATCAAACGCCTTTAATAACAGATGAAATTAAAAATTCTCCACAAAAACTAGAACACAACGATAAGAACAATAATAATACAATATTTCAAAACACATTTCATATGGAAGTAAAGATGGCATGCCCACATAAAAAGGACATGGAAAATAGTAAGCCTGAACCCCTGATAGATAAGCCGAGACCAATGCCAAGAAATGCAAAAGTCGAAAGATCAGCAAGTGAAAAAAAAGCCCGACCTATTCCTATACCAGAAATACCACCACCCCCAGTGCCTGAGCCTCTTTTGACACCGACTAAAAAGAACTGTATAGAAACTTGGTTGCAGCGTTCTGAAGCTGAAATGAATAACAAGTCTATTGATAAGGTTGATGAAAACATTGCCCCTGAAGCATTGCCTCGACTAATAGACTTTGTTCCGAAACCTCAATTTAAGGAGAAAGAGATCAATGAAATCCCTTTGACTCGTCCTAAAGCACCCCCGCCTCCGCCACCTGCACCACCAGTTGAAACCAGAGAGGATGGATCTGGAGCATCCCTTGACACTATCGGCGAGCTGGATGAATCTATCGACGTTACCGACAATGTGTGAGTACCAGCATTTTACTTATTATGCATAACATACTAATTTTAAGTTAATTCTGGTGCCGGAACATTTAAGCTATACAATAATGTATTTAAACAATTTGATTGATAGATATTTACATATATACATAGCCATAAGTAAATCCCTATTATCATCGATCGCTTCTTGAAAGTACTTTAAGAATGTGGTCGAGAGCAACCCGTTTTAAACAAAAGAAGACTTACAATTACACTTACGACACTGCATTAGCCTTTTGTTCGTAGCGTGAAGGTGTATATAAGTATGACAAGACATAGGAACAATATTACTTATCCAATTTTGCACAGCATACGTTTACATAGCCAAGATTATTGTGGGTAAGAATAGAAACCACCATCCCTGGGTTACGCTAATCCCATCATGAAACATATCACCGAGCTCATCAGACAATTTGTTGTATTAACCATTATTACCGTCTACTTATAATTTTGCGAATACCTATCAATACCCTAGATATAACTTTTACTTCAAATTGTAATTCGACCAACTGTATTAATGCTGTTGATATTCCGAATATAATAAAATGAGGATAAAAAGACGGGCGAATATCTAGAAAATAACTAATAACATTTTGTAAAAATAAAATACCCATTGTGATGAAAAATGTACAACGCGACGACAAATCTGCGCTGTCAAAAGATTTGCTCCGGTGTGTTGTCACTGAGCCCGCTACTTGTTAACATAAATCAGTCGTAACCGACGTTAACCTGACCATCTGTCCCCGCAAATGGCCGTTGTCTCGTAAACTTCTTGCTCGTACTTACTTGGGTATTGCACACAAAATTATAATACACAATTGCAAAGAAAAATACTTGGAGTGACTGTATCTCTTGTAAACACACATAAGACTTCATGGAAGCCTACATAAATATTGTATGGTTAGAGCATGTTTCCATATAGCATGTACAAGCATACAAACCTAAACCTGACCATCTCTCCCCATGTGTAACATTTATGTGAGTTTTATTATGTTTCTTATAAGGTTGAACGTATGTGCAAACGACAAATTTATCTATATAAAGATATTAAAGGTGATGATTTAATCTACTATCAATTAATGCAAATGGATTATATAAAACTATATCGACATATTATGTATATGTACATAATAATAATATAATACGTCAATGTTTCGAGAACATTCGTTTGTCAAATGAAGGCGCTAGCTGCTACGCTTCGCATTGAATAAATATCTAGTGTTTTAACTAATACATCATGGGTTTCTGTTTGCTAAAAAGTGACCATATTTGTATTACATTATTTTTTTTTGAGATAATTATATATTTTGTATGACTTGAAATCTTTACATCATATGATAGCTTCTGTACTTTGATAACATTTTCGGAAACACTGTTGTATTGGCGCCATTTGATGCAGTAGGTAGACCGTTTGCTTCATTACTATGATAATTATAAGTCATTCAATAGTAATAGTTAAAAAAATGGAAATTTAGCAAATATGATTTTCTTTCTCCATGTATATTATAATATAATAAGTTGCAATATAATATCACACACAACCTTCTATCACGTCATATTATTTTTACTTTCAATAAATATAATTTTTAAATGTTACAATTTCGATTTTCTGCTTAATTATTACAATAACAAAACAAATAAGATCGTCAAATAAAAATTGCAGCCTACAATTATTTCGCATGTGATTTCTTTCAATAATGCTTCACTTATACAAGCTACGTTAATCAGGGCATTAAACACAATTTCATCAATTAAACCAATATCTTGCAAAAAGAAAATCACATAAAGCGCAAGTCTGTCATCAGTAGTGAAAATTACATTTTCACTCAAGGGGAAGTAATCGTCAGTAGCAATTGGAAACATCCATTTGAGCTGGAGTCCATGGATATAAATTAACCTTTCATTTCTAACGGAAACGGGGTTTAATGGTTTCTCAGTTCTCATGAGCCGAGTAGGCATCCCATCAAGTAGGTGCGTCTTGCATATGAAGTCAGCAATAAATTAATTTGTTTCACTGATCGCTTGTGTGCGCGGTTGTGAGGATACTTATTGTGTTTTTTAATTATTTATTTAATAAGATTTGTTATAATTTGACTTGGTCTATAATGAAATAGATTTCCATGAACAACAGGAAAATGTTAAAAAATTAACAAGTTACAAAAGATTAGGATATAAAGCTCTAATAAAATATTTTTACAGATTTACTAAAAACTTTCTTGAGGAATATATTTTAAAATGGAAAACAAATTTTATTTGTTTATTGGATTAAATCAATGTATGTATGTAAATATACGTAATTCACTGTTGTTTAATATTCTAATGAAGTGTCGTCTAAAATATTTATGATTTTTTTATCCCTTAAAAAATCATGTTCACCGTTTTAGTAGATGCAAGTACATTCTTAATAACCAATCATAAAAACATCTTCATTGTTTTCTCCGCAAACAATACTTTTACGTTTGCGCAGGAACAGCAACTATAAACAAAGGAATGAATATTTTATTCGGTACGGTGACACACATGGAGAGTTTTCTCCATTTTCATACAAACTAGTGACAACAATAGCGGTGTACGAGGGCGGAGTGCGGGCGGGGGGAGGCGCGGGTGCGGGCGGCAGTGACTGCCATCTGCGCCCTCACTGAAAATGCAGTTGCTGTAGGGTTAGCGCAGTAACAAAAGGCAGGCTACGGGGAGAAATACTACACAGCCCTCCTTTCACTTTTTTGTCTCTGTAGAACACTTGTTCTTTTTAAAATGGGTTTTCCAAATGACTCCTACGCGAGAAATAATTATTGGGTTGAGATTATTTTGAAAATCTTAAAGGGCACCAAACATTTAAGCACGTAAGACACATTCAACATTCTGGAAATAACATTCTTACGTTTAGTCTACTTAACGTTTAGTGGCCATGTAATGTAGTAACTTTGTATGGCTGAAAAAACTAGACTAACTAAATCCAATGTAAGAATGTAATCCAATGTAAGATTTGTAAATTGTGAAGTAACCAAAAACGATCTCAAGAGAATAATTAAAGCCATTTATTTAATTTCATTCATTTGCCAGAATACACAAATATTAAAGCTACCTTTAATTACTATAATAAACTGAAGCTGTTTTACGATAGCAATCAACCTGTGCAATTAACAAAGGTATTATCTGTTCCTACATTATTGACTACATCAATAGGTCAATACAAAAATGTTTGATAGCTCTATTAAACTTTCTTAGAGATTCATTTATAATAGAGCCTTTTACCAGCATCATAATATCTGGTAAATAATTACACTTAAAATGTTTTAAGTGCATCTTTTGACATTTGGCTTTTCAAGAAATTATGTAGTATATTGTTTACCAGACAAAACACGAAGTGTAATTTGTACGCTAAGTATTATAAAAATGAAGAATGAAGGGTCACTTTTAGAAATTGGCATCCATGTTTTTATTCAAAGATAGACATCGAATGTCGTGAAAAATATAACACTGAGACGGTTTCTGTGACTAATTATTTAATAAATTGCCAACTGACATTATAATTGTACTACGCCCCTTGCAATATCTAGTAAACAAGCGTTACTACAACTTCAATGTATCAAACAGAAGTTATTGACCCTTTACATGTAACAAGTGCTTACACTACACGATCCGAACGATTATGTATTGCAAAAGAATATTCAACAGAACAGAAAATGGTCACGGATTCAGAACATGAAATAGAAAGTTGACTGCAATCACTCTCGGTATGCGGGCTTCTGTCAATCGGCTCTAATATTGAAGACGTCAAAAGTTCTTTGTTTGAACCTATACAGTTTCCGAGCGTAATCAGGTCACTTTTTATGTGTAATATTGTTACTTGTAGAAATTACATAATTAAATTTATTCAAAGAAGTTTTTATGCCACCCTTTTCCTACTTGGAGATCTATACATATGACACTATGAATATGCTACTTTGGTTTTTTATGCCATTGTCGCCAACGAGCATTACTGTAATTACAATATTTGTAATTAAGTTTTAACACTTCTTAGTGAAACGTATCTCAACTAGTGTTTAGTAATACCGGTCATTACCAATAACAGAATACCGATATACTTGATCGGAGGTCTCAGCTATGATAACGATAGAGCACCATACCCAATGGTCATTAGTTCTACAGATTTGTAGTACATGTCAGATAGGTCATGTCTACATATTATAAAAAGTACATTTAAAAGTTATCGTTGACATGTCGACTAATGATAACTTATAAATGTACCTTTTATGTTGGAAACAAAAACGTTTTTATGAGGCTTTTGTTGCGTAATAAATTTGTTTGTAATTTGAGCTGTCTGATCTTCTTAGATGCGATTGAGCAGTCAGATTGATGTACCATCAGATCGACCTTGGTATCAGAGTTTAGAAACTGTCTTAAGACCTCCGACGTGGTTTTTATATAACGTTTGGCAGCCAGATTACTTATATAGTACGGTCTCCCCATGGGAACTGCATTTACGTTCCCTAGGATCAAGCAACGATCTTTAAACGTCCAGACCACACGACCACGGAGGCTGTAAGCTTTCTTATTGCATAAAGGTAAATGAATGTGTTTGAACGTTATTATCGCATAGGGAAAAGATAAAATATTCTCATTTACACTTAGATAGTAGTTTTTATTATTTCTAGTTGCTAGTAATGTCACGTAAACTCACATGGTCAGGTTTTCTTTCTATCGAGTATTAGTCAGATTAAAACACTGCTTCACTAACTATAATGTCAGTGTTTCTAAGCCGTCTTACTACCTCTGACGTGACCCTTTAACGTGTCATTGGAAACTCGAAATCAATATATTTTTTAAGTTGGTTCTAATAATAATAGGAAACACAAAGTGACTTTAACCATGCATCGTCCTCGTGGAAGATGTTCCGTTCCGATCCGTTGTTTAGTACCCATACTGCACGCTTCACGCTTAATTGGGCCTAGATGGTGCGCTGTGTGAATGTCAGTGGATCATCATTATCATCATCAGCTCATTAAACGTCCCCACCGAGGTGCACGAACCTACCCGTGTAGGGTGATTAGGCCTTAGTCGTCCACGCTGGCCCAGTGCGGATTGGACGACTTCACGCACAACCTTTACCTTACGATGTTTTCCTTCACCGTAAGAGCGTCGAATAACGTACATATATTTTCGAAAATTTGAAAACACATTTGGTAGGAAGGCGATAGTTCACACCATTGAGCCACCGACGCTCTAGGTCAGTGGATATTTTTATTTATTATAATTCAACAAATTCTACAAATCAGTAATTACCTACCGTGCGCCCAGATATGGAAATTTGACAAGACTTTACTTGAGGTTAATATTGATTCCAATAATTATCCAGTTCCATAAATGCACTCCGAAAGAGAGAGAAAGAAAACCCATATTACAAGCTAAAATTAAGCAGTTTGACGCTAGATGGCGCTGTGTGGATGTCAGTAAATTTTTATAATAATTAATGGCGCGGACATCGTGTTATAAAAATACTTGACGATAATATTTGCACATTAAACATATTTATATTAGGATTATTTCCACTAGTTACACATGAACAACGTCTCGTGTCATTAAACTTGCATCTCATGTTTTTCTAAGTAAACTGATATGTGAATGTCCGATTCAAACGGTTTGAAGTTTTAAACAATTTTTAAATTATTTCAGTTATAATATAAGGATACCTTGCGATTGATGATGGTCCAAATTCTTTTAACTGATAAATTAATGACTGCGTTAATTATTCCATAACTAAGTCGAATGTAGATTTAAAATATCCATGTTAAACATAACTCTATTTATAATAAACATAAAAAACTTTTATTTTTATTTTATATGACTCTTTACTTTGACGGTTTATCTACAATCTGCACGTTAACAAAGTGATCGTTATTAATACTTGCATTTGCATGAGAGCTAAAGAGAATAAAGTTTCCTTTATACAATAAGTATAAAAAGTTATTTAATGATTCTGCCTTACCGTAACTTTACAAACATATTTATGCAAAGTCATTAAAACTCATAACTCATCACATTCAGAAGTTCTACAGAGAGCCATAATAAAAGTTTTGTGGAGTTGGAAATATAAGCTAACTTGCACTGGAATAGTAGTTAGAGAGCATGCAAAGTTTCAGCTTTCTAGGTCACCTCTCATTTGAGAGGACAATTAGAAATTGCATATTTGGACCTATTTCATTTATGAAAATTAAATTAGAATATTGGCCCACATTTCGCAAAGAAAAACATTGACAATAACTTATATGATAATCGTGAACTAAATGAGTCACAGGACAAGCAGAAATAAAGTACATTATTTGTGTTTGTTTACTCGGAGATATTGCTGCGATAAGTTAATAATAACCAACTTATGCGGTCCAGTTTAGGAATAAAGGTCTAGTAAGCGTTTCAAGCTACAACTAGAATAAACTATATAATCTATGCTAAAATCAATCTAGCGTAATACTAGAATCCGGAATATACAAACAAAAAAAATGGGAAAACAACGATTAACGCGCTTTCTCGGAGAACGGTCATAATGATGGTAAAAGCTAGCGGTTCTGTTTGTAACTTAGGCATAACGATACCAGTTTCTATGTTACAGTTCTACTAACTCCCCAGACGGCTAATTCATTGGGTTTGCTCAAACTTGTTCTCTCGCGCCCGTGTGAATACATATTTATAGGCATCATTTGGAATTCGACATTTCTAATTGCACTCGTGTTACGCCCAGAGACCTTATCCGTGTTCATTTCAGAGATTATTACTGTCTTTATTCACTATCTACATTCAATTGTTTTATTATCACACTCTCACCAATCTTTCAAGATTATAAATAACGCTTAGGAACTTGAGGAATCTCTATAAGAGCTCTGATTCAATTGTAATTATTGATAAGAAGTAATTTCAATTATTAACGGTAATGTGTATATTTTCATTGTAAATTACAGTTACTTCTATCGGCTTTATGACATTTAAGTAAAGCTCTTTGAATAGGTAAGTATAAAACTTATCGAACACTCACAGATGTAACTAAAGAGGCTCTTTACTTGTATAACAAAGAATGACTACTTAATACCCAAAAAGTTCAAATGATATTTTTTAATTTATCGCAAAAATTATGTCATTTGTAATGTAGGTACAATTATTAATGCGTAGTAGAATAATTATCGGTTTGGTGGCGAAGACCTCTCAATGAAAAAAATGAAATTTGTAATATGTAGTTAAAAATATAATGAATCTTAATCGGCTTACATGAATTTAATTGTATATTTAAACTTTAAATTCAAACAATGTAGCAGTATAGCATACATTGTATACGAGGTGCAGTTTGTTTTCATTATAGCTAGAAATCATATACCGAATGCTGCTGCATCAATTGCCGCAATGCGCTAGCTGTTCAGAGTTTAGGTAATTCCTCTCGTATTTGCTCGATGATACTTAATTTTTGTTATTTATATAAATCATTTCATATTTCCGTGGATTGCTTAGTTTATTGAAATATAGCGGCTACCCGGGGAAATACTTTAACCGCTTTAAGTATCATAAACAAAAGATGTAAAAATATTAAGCCATGTATGTAGTGTGTTATCTAAAGTGATAATACAATTCTAATAGTAGTTCTTATATTGAGTGCGGCCTAGTCCAGTACTGGACTTTATATAGATAATATGACATAAGAATATGAATAAATAAAATTCGCATATCATGTAACATTATCTAAAACTATCGGCTGCCTACAGAGACTAAGATACTTTATCAGACTATCTTGACATTGACATTAATGTGTCCAGTTTATTGTTAAGAAACTAATCACTCATGGAACCCTTTCATAACATAGTTTTATTTTATACCAGTTACGTTTGAGCTATGTTCCCGATGTTTAGTTATTCCAGTTCTTTATAATGAAACAACAAATCTTAAATCATGGCCTTTGACGTAGTTTTATGTAACGACCGCCATATGGTATGAATGATCGTGGGCTTTATATGCGAAGCACGGCATCATCATAAATAACATACAACTTGGTTACTTAATCTACATATTTCTTACCAAACTGTGATAAATAACCAATTTGAATCAGTGATCTAAATTTAACTCTCAGACCTCCAGAGAAGTTACCACCCCTTCATGCTTTGTCTGAGAAACAGGTTATCTTCTGTGGAAGTCATCATTAAGACAGTCAGGTAGATGCACACGATAATATACTAAAGACATTTATTAATATAAAATAATCCATTTTGTATGAACGAGCAATTGAAATAAAATCACGTTACAAAAACTAATAATACATTTACAAATATGACATACAGAATTCAATAAATACATACTCAAGAATTTGTGATGTAGAATTTTTGAATATTATGGGCAAAAATATTTATATCTTATGTCGTGTCCATAATGTTACGTTTCTTGGCTTACTATCTCTACAATTACGCTCCAGTTGAGAGGTTTAAAATGGTTTGTTTAATATTTAAGAAGGCATCTTTCTGGAAATTTCACAGTTAACATATTTGATAGCTATTCTGAATCGCGTCAGCTGCCGTAAATAGGCAATGTTAAAAGGAGGATTATGTACGGGGTGGAAATTTAAAGTGGTTTTCCTGCTACAATCTTGGCATTTTTATTTTGTTAAGTGGAAAACGTATTTCGCTGTCGTCATTTGTTTAATATTAATTCGATGACAAAAACTGCATTTCTTAAATGAGGTACACTTTTGTAGGGACACTTCTCAAATACAATGCAGAATCCAAAGAGTAAATGCTAAGTGTAAGAGTTCTTCTGGTGCTGTCCTGCACTTGGGGGTATCTCGGGACTCTATAGTGGATCCTCTTCTTTTTATTATATATATAAATGATCTTCTCTACTACTGTAGTAATATTACGGACGCAGTACTATTTGCTGATGACATATCTCTGATTTTTAACATCAACAGACACAAGGAATCATTTATTTTGATGGGGTGAATAGTTCCCTTTCCAAAGTAATGTATTGATTTACTAGTAATAATCTATTATTAAATATTAAGAAAACTAAATGTATACAGTTTAGCATGCCAAATGTAAGGCAAGTAGATACTAATGCTATTCTTAGTAATTAAACTTTGGAAAAAATGGAAACAGTAAATTCAACTCGAGTTTTAGGTGCTACTTTTGTTGCTAAACTTCAGTGGGAACCGCATATTAAAGATCTAAAAAAAATATTTTTTTTCTAACTTATAAATGACATTGGAAATCCGCCATTTCAAATTATTATACTTTTAATATACCCAGTGACACTCGCGCTATGTAGACAAATCATAAGACACCTCATATGCTAAAATCCGTCAATAATAAAATAATATTAATATCCAGTGACATTCACACAGCGCCATCTAGCCACAAGTTAAGCGTAAAGCTTGTATTTTGTCTACTAAACAACAGATAAACATACTTACATAATTTTTTGTTATAAATACATAAATATTATATATACAAAACACCCAGACCATTACAAACAGACATGTTCATGCACACAAATGTTAGTACTGCACGTGGATCGAACTTGGAACCCATGGTGTAACAGCTGACGTCTCAACCACTACACCAAATGGGTCCTCAATGCGTTTACGCTTGAAAATCATAACCCTCCTTCGGCAGTCGGGTACTAAAAACATTTCGATGCCATCACCAAAACTACCCTGACCCAGGATAACCTTCAGAAAGATCGTTTCCATAATAGGCTCAATCGTGATTTTTAACCCGGAACTGAAAGTGTTTCATCAGAATTCTTTATGATTACGCTCTAACGAGGTCACCAGGCGTTCATATCATGAACATTTTATATGTCAATGAGCAACTGACCAAGTTTATTTGGGTTGACGGTAATTCCATTTGTGGCTAAAATCTTGCAAGCCCGATGTTAAAGGTCAACGCGGGTATATTTGTTAATCGTGAACTGATCATTAGATATGGAACCGATTATATCACAACTTAACAGAGAGTAACCATTTATTGTTAACTAGCGTTACCATCCGATTCGTTTCGGCACTGCATTTGATCATGAGTATCCCAGACACTGGGCCCGCGTGGACGACTAAGGCACACCCGTTACGGGTAGGCTCGTGCCCTTTAGTGGGGACATATAATGAGGTGACGATGATGATCCCAAATTTTACAAACATAGTCTCAAATGTTTTAAAAATTACCCACTTACTGGCACTTTATAGGAGAAAACATGTCCATTAAAGAATGCGGGACACCGGCAAAGTGAAGTTTCAGTTCTTTTCAATCGATTAGTTAGAATGTAATTTAATGTGATTGATCTAAGGCCGCGGTCGTCAGACTTTTCTAAGCAAGGGCCACACATCTCAATACGAGGGCCAATGCCGGGCCGCAGAAGTTTTCTTGGATGTTGGTGTCGAAAAAAGTATTCATACATATTGTATCTTATGAAATTTTCCAAATTATTTTTTACTTTTCCTAATCTACTATCGGTTTTTATCTAACATTTTTTATTCCACAGCTTTTCTATTTAATATGAGGGCACGAGTTTAGCATAGTACTGGTATAAGTAAAAATTAACGCGATGTCTACATTAAGGAGAAGATACTCAACAATTTGAAGCGTTTTTGTCATATTTATGCTGAATATGTGTTTTATATCAATGAAAATTGACAACTAACCTCGCGAAAACTACTTATTGTAACATCTTAAGAGTGCAAGTGTGTTATTTAGCTAAGCCGTAAGTGGATGCCTGAAACACTAATTTGCCAAAATTACGTGGTTAGTGTGCGACAAGTGTACATCGAAAAAAGAAATTATCTGAAGTTTAAACCCCCGATGATCTGACGAGAGTCAAAAAAAGATAATAATTGTTATTTTAATCCTGATAAACATCGCTAAAAGACCAACTTTGTCAAGGCTTATTGTGAGCCGATTCCTTACAGAACTTATAGAATCAGACAAGTCACTTCCAAACGTGCTGCAACTGCAGCCTATCATGGTTACGTGGGATCTAATTTAAGATATGGTATTATACTATGGGGTAATTCGGTAGATATTCAAAGAGTGTTCAAGGTCCAAAAAAATGCATAAGAAGCATCTGTGGTGCAGACTATCTTGACAGTTGTAAGCCTTTGTTTAAGTTATTAAATATGTTGCCAATACCATGCTTATATATTTATGAAATCGGAATTTTTGTACATAAATATCCAGGATTGTTTGCAAAGAAAAACTCCACATTAAACTTTAGAGGTAGGCAAGGAAACAAATTGTGTGTCCCTGATCAAAGACTGGCATTTACTCAAGAAACGTTAATTGTATGGCCATAAAAATATATAATCAAATTCCTGACACTTTCAAAACATTACCCTATTATTAATTTAAGTATAATTTACATAATTTCCTTATTTATAAAATGTACTATACAATTGACGATTTTTTAAAAGATTTTAAATAATTTATATAAAAATATTTAATTTTGACATTTCTTTTAAATTGCTCTAATTACTGAAAGATTAATAGTTTAATAGATATTTTATGTAATTCTTTGGGACATTTTATATTTAAAATGGGTATATTAAAATGTTCATAAAATTATTACTTATTTTACGGGTTTCTTGTAAAAAATATTGTGTACATTTAATTTTACTAACAAAACTTTTGCACGTCGAATTTTCGACTGAATATGTTGGGATTGTACTGATATTAACATCAAATGTATTACCATATTCTTGCAAATAAATAATTTATTATTATTATTTTCGAAATCCTTAAGATTCACGGGTCAAATAGTGGCCCGATCCTTTGGAAGGCATGTGTGGGGCCGAAGCCAACAGCACAGAGGCCTTTTTTCGAATGTTTAATCTTTGTAAGCTCCAACCAAGTGGCTTTTGGAAAACTTTAGGCCCATTGTTCTGGTCTGTAAAGTCCCTAATGAATCTTGTATGGACAGGGGAGGTCCCTGCAAACGAGTTTTTATATCCTCTTGGAGAGAATAAATGGCATCTCACGTCTCAGCCTCATCAGATCCAGCGTTTCGGGAGAAAATTTGGATTACTTCGCTCGTTTCGTCTGCAGGAAATGCCTGCAACGCAGTGTGCAAAGCATCTTCATCACGTAGTCGGATATCTCGTCCACGCCGCCAGGGGTTTCCAGAGAGTCGAATTGATTTTCGAATTCCAATTGAAACTGTACCTATTGACTTGAACCTATTGACCATTGAAATTTTTTAAAATATATTATCCAAAGCCTCCATAATAAAATCTATCTCGTTCCTTGTCACAGAGTCCAGGCTTTGCCAGAGCCATCTTCTTTAAGGATTCTACTTGAAGAAAGAATTCATTAAGAAGAGCCACTTCATTTTGAGGCAGATGACCAACATCTGCCCCTTGTGATTCGTGCGCTCAATTATCGATTGTCGTGAAGTCCCCATTACAGCATTATAGAAGGTCAAGATTATGCCATGCATGGTCCTGGAGATATCCTCATACATGGCTTCAAACTCTTCGTCAGAACGTGACGAGGTCGGCGCATATATCTGTACCACCTTCAGGAAGTGCCTGTCGGTGAGTTTAACTACGAGGTACGCAACCCGGTTTGAAACACCACTTCTGATTTTCACAATGCTGTTAACAAGGGTCTTGTGCACCAGAAAACCGACACCACCTTCAGACTTCTGATAACTCTAGTATGGTCCAGTTTATCCGACTTAACTCTTCTTCTAGTTCGGTGAAGCGATGATCCAGCAGTAGTGTGCGTCCATTAAACGTCGCCAGTTGTAGTTTTTTTATGATAACTGTCCGTTGCCCGGGTATTCTTAGCACCCCCTACTCCACCGTTCCCGCAACTGCTGCCGTGGTTAGCGCCCTAATTCTAAATCTATGATTGTACCTATGAACAATGTGTCTCAAAAATGTTTCTTGAAATAGTGCCCAACAGCAATGAAATTTTTGCTTGACTTTTGACCTAGAATGAAATGAAATGATGGCGCTATATAGCTTGATGGTATTCGCCCAGTGAGGTAAGTATGTTGAGCGAAAAACCTACGCCCAGCATACTCAGTTAAGTCACGAAACGAGGACGAGCTATTGAACATCTTGGTCGAAATCTTCGTCCAGCTTACTTATCGAAATATTGATTTAATTTCTTAAGTGTAAGAGCTCTATTTTTTTTACTTTGGGCATTATTAGATAAGACTTATATCAGCTTTATTTCTGACATTCATGAAATATCATAATTCCTTAATGGTGTCGAACACAAAGTCGTTTATGGATTTATGTTTCTTGTGTATGAATCTAAGGAGTATATTAATATGGTTGTGCGCTAGAATGCGGGGCCGTCAGTTGAATTTAACCTACTACGGTTTTTGTTTTCTATTGATGTGCAAGTCACTGCGAACAGGCGACGGTGCAATGCACGAGGTCATACATTCTATGTGTTTTGTAACGGGTCATCTTCTTAGTTTTAGAGGCAACGAACGCATGGACTACACTCGTTAGCTTCAGTCGCCGCACGGCGCGCCTCGACACACGATTAGCGTGTTTTGATCAATTGCAAAAGTATTCCGCTGACGATTGCACAAAACGAAACCGCATGTTAATTACACGGAATTAGCACAATCGTTTCAGCAAAATTACAAAAATCTGTCTTCGGATTTGCCAAGGTCTTAATTGCTACGTGCCTTAACAACGAAAAATCGGAGTTGCACGGTGGCTTTAATGTATTCTGATGGGTTTGACATTATCTCACATTATTGGTAGATTATCAGTTATTAAGTGGGTTGAATGGTCTGATGTATATGTATATTATCGCTTGTGTGCGAGCAGTCGCTGAGAGTAACGGTATTTCGGCCGCAACTATCGGCCCTGCAGCTCTCCAACGATGTCTTTGCAATCCGATACATCTAAATACTGGTATTAAATCTATACTTTCACTTAATGTACGTGTTGATAAAATTGATGACAGTATTAATCAGGTTCCTTAACAAGATCAGTTAATAGTGTGAACATAATCTATACGATTTGTTATTAAAGGATTGAGTAGGAACAGGATTACTTGGTCAAATTGTGTACATATTATTGGAATGCAGATAGTGTTTGGACGGGACCTTCATATAGGTACTCCTATGAAAGCATATTATAGTAAATTCCACATTAAGTTAAGATTTCCCGACAGGACGTCGTTATTTAATATTTAGATTCTGAGTCGTAAATAACTTAAAGTAACGATCTCTCTTTAAATCACCCGAAGGAATTGCGGTAATGGTGCAAGTGAAAGATAACGTTGTTGCAAAAATGCGGCTATAAAGAACGAAGTGTACTTGCGCACTCGTTTAATTAACCACGATCGATGTTTTTACAATGTATGGCATTCCTGTGCGAGGGCGGAAGCGGCGCGGGTACCTTGATCTTGCTCAACTACAAATGCACTTACGTACATACCATGTGTCGCTGGATCACTAGAGAATGACACAATACAAGCATTCTTGGAATATTCAGCAATTTACGGTTTCCTGGAACTTTTTAAATAACTTGTTTTTTGAAAAATAATAAATTGCATCCTGTAAGAGCGTGGGCAATAAAATAGCGAGGTCTATTTGAAAATCACCAAATGTAGGTTATATCTTTATTCTGAAGTATTTCTTAATCGAGTCTGCTCATTATGTTTGAAGCTTTTCTATTTTATGAAGTTATGGTATTCTATTCCATATAGTTGACACCGTGAGCGTCAAAACTTATGCTACAGGAAAATAACAAATATTTTTGCACGAGGAATACAAAAAATCATTCCCATTACAATACTGGTCTTTACGCGCGATGATAAAGTTTCGCACAGAAGTTTAGAACGAGTTGATTGTTGACTTCAGTTGACATAAAGATGTTCGTCCATTATTGGATGTTATAGGAAATATCGCAAAGTGACGTTTCTGTGACAATAGCACGTTCGACCCTGTTCGCACGCTCGTCCCACTCTCCATTTATCGACTTGTTCACTGTCCCGTTTATAAGAGGGTTATTTAGCTATTTACACATTCCGAGTAGGATTCAAGAGACCAGCAGTAGAAACCTTAGCTAACCCAATTAGTTTCTATTTTCGTGCATTTATTATTATAACCAGCTATAAAAGCA
Source organism: Leucinodes orbonalis (assembly GCA_019425675.1). Lineage (NCBI taxonomy): Eukaryota > Metazoa > Arthropoda > Insecta > Lepidoptera > Crambidae > Leucinodes > Leucinodes orbonalis. Next base: position 263,981 of record PQWD01000463.1, read on the forward strand.
AACCAGTATTACTAGACGCGGATTGCAAAGATAGGCATAAGAATAAGACTTGTTATTAATGTTATTTAAAAAAGTTGTACCGTAAAACAAATGAATAGATTTTTTTATAGAAAATTTGTTACTGAAAAATGAGGTGACATTAACTACATAAAATACAAGAACTCATTTTATTGGTATGCGTTGCGTAATTACTGGAAAACTTAGGTAGTTTATAATAATAATGAGATTTCTTAGTTTATTTCAGATTTTCCTATATAGATGGAAGGATTGAAGAAATCGAGGCATATGATTTGAGCTTTTAAAACGTTATACCCTTAATTAAAAAGATAAAAAAAATACAATTATGTGATAGCGATCACCTTGGTTCGATTCCATTCAATATAGCTACGGAGCTTTGATTAACTTAAAAAATCGATTCAAAATTCGGTTCATCGGTTTATTTGCTGCGATACCAAAGCGTTCACACACACTGACATGAAAGTTATACGAGTAACATCCTGTTATTTTTGCATCAACGGTAAAAAATAGGAATTGCTAACTACTTATGAGTAAACAAAATCTAACCAATAGGGTTCGATAGGATTACTCGGGCCAAAATTGAACTAATGATTACGAATGCGATTTTAAAGTACAATCACTGAGGTGAACTTGGAGGTGAAGCAATCCAATAAACAACACTTATCTCAATAGACAATCTGTATAATGTATTCTTAGGATGGATGACATTTTTGTAATAAATATCTATGTCATAGTTGTGATAATTGTGATATCTTTTAACACAACTTTTGAGCCTTAGAGACTTTTGGGTTCGTAAGCTTACTCGCTTGCTCATAGTTTAACGTCATTATCCAACGAGGCTCTGGGCATCCGTCAACGCGCTGTGGCTAGAGGGGTTCAATACCACTGAAACAACTTCACTAGGGCAAGGCTTGCATGGCGACGTCGTAGTCTATAGTGCGTGTAATGTTATCTTAGTTGTAAGTACCATACTAAAACTTAAGAACCTTTGTACTAAATGTAGTTGCAAATAAAACATTTGAATTTGAATTTTTTGTACATATTTAATTATGAAGAAAAGAAAACCAACGTTTGAGTGTTTTTAAGTTCATTTGTATTTATGCTGTATAAAAAGCACATGTTTGCTTTTCATTATACTGGTACCTACACAAAAGCATAATTCTAGTTACTTACAAAGGAGATTACTAAAAGTTAATATTGCTTAGTTTTATTGACCGGTGTGTTTTATAGTACTCGTATCAAAAATTTTCTCAAGTAGGTAACCTTAATATACTGAATAAATACTCGTAAATTCCGCCAGAAGTCAATGAATAAATGCAATCACGTATCGTCCGGATTTACAAGGTCCCGTTAACGCATGGTTGCAAAATTGAGATCAATGTTGTACAAACAAGTAAATTGCGTTCGTTAGTATAGGCGGTACATAGTGGGGCCATATGTGTAGGTATGGATACCGGACAGGCTGCAGATAATGAACCCTGGTGCAGCGATTCCGCGAAGTGTGGCGCTTTGTAACGGGACCTTGTCTCGACACGCCGCGTCGGGCCTCTCTACCCGCCCTTATATCTACAGATTATACTTATACATTTTTCTTTTTACACAGCTATTTATAAAAAAAGTAAAATATTTTCGAATATTTTTTACATCACACACATTTCAAGATTCATGTTTAACTGAACCACTTTTTAATCGCTACATTCGGTTTACAAGTTTGATTACCCAATTAATGTCGCTAAGATGATTTTTTGTGTGTTAATAGTATGTCAATTGTGAGACAGAATCATCGCTAAGCGAACGTTGACAGATTGACAAAAAACTTGCTACGCCACCGGCCGTTACAGTTGATATAATCATATATTAATTACTAGAAACTGGAAACTTTGTTTATAGTTGTGTGTATTAAGGTTTTTGTAAGCCCGACGACAGGACTGTGGGAAATAATTCCAAAGACTGTTTTTTAAAAAGCCAAGTCATGGCTTTTCACTTTTTAAGTCACATTTTTTCTCTGTGTTAGGATTCAATCAGCAGGAATTCAGAGTAAGGTAATACGAGAATGAACAACATAAAAAAATACTTCTTATTGAAGCACATTGAATGCAACGGCTCAGTATTATCAGTTCATGTTAGTAGATTACAATTAGCATAATTTTTCAGCTTGAGCATATAATCACTTGTGTACTAAATAACTAAATTAATGCAAGTCGATTAATTGAAGGTGAAATTAATTAAGTGTGTATAAATCGGTGAGGTGAAATCTGTCGAAGCATGCGTTGCCTTTCGTGGCCTTAAAACTATTGGAACAAAAGGGAAGGTTAGTGTGGCTGGATAGTCGATACCGGTTCTGTTAAAGGTTTAGGTGATCTGGCAGCTCGATGTAACTGAATAGCAACGTGAAGGTTTTCCGGACAGTGACGGGTGCTAGTCGGTGCGCCGGCGCCGTGATGGCGAGGCAAGAGAGAGGGGAGGGAAGGGGGGGATACACGACCGCCAGCCTAGCCTAACCCAGCCTCGCTACAACTTGCCTTTCGCGTCCCGCTTTGTCTTTTTTGCTGAGCTTCAAGTCTGTAAACGGGCGAATACGATCAGCTTTAGTCGGATGAGAAACAATGTGAATAGCTGGTCAATTGATGTGGTAGTTTTTTTACTTAAGTATCTCAAGGATTAAAATAGCAATATATAAATAACAGAGGTCGTTCAAGGATGATAGTTGAATAATATAAAAATCACAATTTAATTTTTTTATTATAGAACAAGAGCAACGTACAAGGTTAACTGGTGCATCAGGATTAGGCGAAGTCGGTTGACATTCATAATTAAGTATATTCGCTTCGGCAGGCGGACCCTGACATTTTGGCAGCGTCGCATGACCTGCATTCGGAGTTATTTGCCGTAAAACTCAACGAATACAATCTTACGAACTCGTTTATCTAAAGAATTTTATTATTTTAATTACATATAAGTAATTAAAAAAGATTTAGTATTTTTAGTTTGGTGATAATATTTACTTTTAATATGAAGAAACTTCATTCAGATAATGAGTTCATTCATTTATTTGATATCCAAAGCCAGTTGAATTGTTGTTTTAAGAATGAAAGCCTATGTTTTAATTGAAATAAAATTGTTTGTTGAAGTGTGCAGCTTGAATAAGAGTATTTTATTCAATATTTATTGAAGCGTACGCCGACTCGCAACTAGATGAATGGATGACCAGGTTAAGATGACGGAGATGATAAGATAGCAGATGAATGTCAGCTGCTAGGGATCGGCCCCAGTGGAAATCATTAGAGGAGGCCTTCGTTCATCAGTGGACATGAAGCTGTAATGATGATGATGACATGATGTTTAGTCACTCTTATAACTATATTACAGCAACCAGCGTTACAGTTACTAATAACCAATTAATTTAATAACTTATTCAATAGTACTGTTATTGTTACATCCAGAGGCATTGTGAATAAAATATCTTAAGCGAACTTATTGCAAATCAATTTTGAAACTTCATATTGAATAAATAAATATAGTTACCTATATTTAATTATTTTTTATTTGTCAAAAGATAATAAGCTAACAGACTATCTGATGGTTGGTTAATACTGTCAAACTAAATGTAATTTTAACTTATGAATCTTATATAGTCATGGACATAATCCAATTCTTGAAATCATTGCACGAGTGTCTAAGAAGTTTTCTGCATGCCTCATTTCAGACCGGTCCGACCGATCCAGCTATTCTAAAATTTATACTATACTCAATAGGTAAATTTTTCACGCTATGTCAATACATAGCGTGAGAAATTAATGACATTAATGTACTTACGAACTTGTACACCTCAATTCAAACGCCCTCGTCTTAAATTCTGTAAATTAGATATTAGTAATAATTCCCTCCTAACCTACTTTGCAAGGCGCTGAATACACTCGTTATAATAACTTAGTAGCTGCCATATTTTTAATGGGGTGCGCTAAGCTGTGTCACAGTACTGTTAATAATTTATCTAGCTGTTCTGAACTGAAGTTTATAACATGAGATATATGTCAAGTCGGTGTAATTTAGAGATACGACGTAATTGCTTGCTAGAAACCATAATTACAAGTATTTAATTATATATCTCTAGGTTAATATAAATAAAACAAAAGAAAAGCCATTGTTTTCTTTGTGTATCAAGTTAAGCGGTTCTTTGAATAAACGTTTATTATAGACTCAGTATTTTATTAGAATTAAGATTTAGCATGATTACACCAGAAAAAGCTTCGTTTATTGATAAAATGAATAAGTATATATATCTATTTAAATTCACTCAGCGCCATCTAGTCCCAAACTAAACATTAGCCTGTAATAAACATACTTATACACTTTTTTAAATACATACATATTATACACAAAAATACCCAGACCAATTACAAACCCCCACATCTTCATGTACACAATTATCTTGCAGATATGATAACAAAAATACCGTTAAGTCACTTTTAAAATTGCTTTTAAGATATTTTTCAAAACGGTGTTCAAAAAAAATTATAAGATTTAAAAAAAAATTGTTTTCGACTCTGCATAAAAGATCAAAGAGCCGAATAACCGTATTTAACTACCTTATCTACTTTATTATGAGAAAATGGATATCTCCATCTTCTGATTGGTTATTTACTGCTACTAACTTAATAAAAAAAAGAAAGATGAATGACTATTATTAGGTGATGTTTGTTTTTAAAATGGATAGTGCAACCGCAAGTGGTTGCAGGGGGGCGGACAAAGGTTAACTTATTGCCGTAATTACAGAAATCTACTTGATGGAAACTATCTATTAAGTCGTCTATCTACTTAGACCCACGTCTCTACACCGTCTCTGTACATATTTACGTCATAAGTTAGCGACTGCATTGTAGAGTACTATTGTTTTGCAAGCATTAACTGGTGTGCTGGGACCGTTGTGAGTGACGGTAGCCACTTAATAGCAGAGGCTCTGCTAGGTGTTAAATCTTTTTTAAGAAGATCGTTCATTGTACGCCCTATTTTAAGGGGCACCAAGTCGTATCGCTTCGGAAATGTTTCCGAGGAAACTCATTCCCCAGCTGTGTCGTGGCTGAAAACTTCAACAAATTGAATTTTGGAACACATCCAGGTGAAAGTTGTAGTTTCTTCGAGATGGACGGTGGTAGCACTCATTCACTAGAACAAGTCCGATCTACTTGTAAGAACACTCCTGAATGCAGATTTAGGCCACATGAAAGACCACGAATATTTTGTATATCTTAAGGTTTGTCCAAAAGTTAGCGACATTCCAAAAACTTCAGCATTTTACCCAAATGACAATGTTTAAGTTGATGGTGGCCCAAATAGTGTTGCTCTTATGTTATGAAAAACGGAAATCATAAAGGAGGCGTATTGGTGTCTCACATCTCTGGATCTGCAAGTATCTGAGTCTCTGAGCTTATGGCTAAGGATAAAAAAGTGGTGATCGCACTGCATTCTTTACATTAGCACTATACCCTTTACAGATAGTAAACCAGGAGGCAGTTTGGTGGTCGCTAACATACAGTATTAAATAAAATTGGTCACTTAGCGGCACGCGATAAATCTCTGCTCAACGGCACGCTACAAATGGTCGGGAAGCGAGCTTTCGGTAAAGCCCTCTTATTAGTTAACGAGGCAGTAATGAGTTGTGAGATTTGTAAGCTAGAATTAAAAACTTGGCGTGTTTTATTATACCTTTATCAACACGACAGGAGCTTTTTTACGAACTTAAGCTATCAAAATGTTATTTATTTATATGAATAAAATTGGAGTATCAGTTTGTAATATTAATATAACTATTTTTTTCTTCATGCTTATGAATGTGTGCTGTACATACGCCAAATAACAATTGTTGTCTATCTGCCTATTTGTTACGGGTATTCTCTGAAATGGCTGGACAGATTTGGACGAGACTTTTTTGGCAGGTAGCTGACGAAATAGGGAAAAACTCAGTCTACTTTTATTTACGAAATATCCTTTTATACGTAGAAATATAAAGCAATGTTGTTCCGAACGTAGTGAGCTGCACGCTTTAACGTGACTTAATAAAGCCATTTTAGGTTATATTTTACTGCGTGAGAATATCTTATACTGTGCGGGTTATACTGTGCGGCACAGCTAGTATTACAAATCATCATCTAATAATTTTAAATGAGTGAACCTGTTGAGAAAAACCACTGAGAATTTCCATGAAATTTAAAATACGTTGTTAACTTTACAGATCTGGATAAGTGATCTACATCCTAGTAACCAGCGCTAAAAAAATGGACTTTATGAAGGACTAATACATACTCTTTCGTACTAACTTGTGACAGCCCAATGATCTACTCAATAGGGCGGTCTTAAAATGCGTTTTTAGTGGAAGTCCAGCGTAAAAATAATCTTTTAGTCCAAATTTCCTTCATTCGTCAAGCAGTTTTCGAGTTCCACAAATGGAATGGTTAACCTACTCAAAAACCATCTCTCTTCATTAAAATGTGTCGTTGCAAATGAAAGCGTTATGTAGGGCGTAAACAAAAGAGGTTGGAGTTAAATGATTGATTATTCAAGTAATATAACTGTATAATGAATACACTATACACTTGGATAGGCTAATTTCATTAATCAACCAGAAAATGTATTACTTATTTCCATTTGCCAAGTAATATGACTTCATAAAGATTTATTGCTTCGGTAATAAGAATGAAAGGTTTGTCTTTAAGGTAGACAAGATTTACAAACAATCCTGTTGTGATTGATTTGATTTTTAACAAATTGTCCATCGAATGACGGTTGCAATCTGACAATAGATTTTCTATTGAGTCTGATTACTCAACAACAACAACTTAAAATATAATTAAAATATTTTGAACCGTCACACGACTCGCTGGAACAGTGCATGTTGACGAATTGCCAGAGCTTTTTGCTTATCGGTGGTATGCACCACGTGCATTTGAAGTTGGTTGGATTATGGTGTATGCTGGAACCCCTTGCCTCCTTTGTTGAAGATGTTTCACTTGTTAATATTGGTTTACTATGACAGAGCAGCATTGAAGGAAACCATTAACTGATAAGCAACTTCGAGATCACGCGAGATAAGCCGTTTGGAGTTTTTTTGCAAATAATCACATTATTTTACTAAATTACGAGAAAAATAATTAATATTATAAGATAAAAAGTTATTTCACGAATTTGTTTGGACGTATCTGACTATATTTTTTAAATAAAAACATCTAAGTAGTCAACTTTTACATAAGTTTCTATCGAATATAATATATCAATGAAAGAAAGAACCAGTCTTCTCTTCTAATATCAAACAGGAATCATTTAGTAATAAAACAGTTCTTTTATAACAAACAAAACAACGTGAAGTTAAAAAAGCTTTTTATCTAAGTTGAGTTGACTATTAAGGTTTATTGGTGATCTTCGATGGAAATAGAGGATCCGTTATTCAAAATCGCGTGGTTTCGGTGTAACATTTTTCGTGGTAGCGTGCATTTGTTGTTATGTGATTCGTAATGTGGATCTTACGTTGTTGTGTAATTCGTTGTTTTGTAGTCACGTATCGCACTCGGATTATTTTAAAACGTCTGCGATAGAAAATATGCAAGACAAGACTTCATAAGGCACATAATTTATGATAATTTCATTAATTTGTTTCAGGAAACTAGCTGCAACAGAAAACGTGATGAAAGATCGTAAAACGTTCGAGAGGGACTTTTGGGAAGGTCAGTATTAGTTTTTAATCTATTAGGTGTCTTAGAAGATGCATCTAGTGACTTTTCAGGATAATAATATCCTCAGAATATTAACTCAGAATAGTAGTCACCTCATTTTGAGAGTTCTAATACTATACACTTTGTGGACAGTCAGCGCAAGACGTAAATAGTGGTTCGAAATTTTTTATTATATATTAATAAGTAGTAGCATTTCCAAAAACCGTGTAAAACTGTATTTGGTTGCGAATTATTTAATTTGGTTTAAGGTCGATTGTTTGCATTATACTTGCAAATGCAGCCATATAAATGCCGATGCAGTACGCTGATAGTCGTGCAGTAATCGCGCGCACGTGCCTCTATACCTACGGCTTAGCAGCATGGGTAATGATCCCTGGGGATACCAAATGGTAATAAATACGAATGATTTACAAGGAATAATGCTAGCTATGCTATTAAAGCAGCAATAAATTAAATAGTTAAAAAAAATATGCGACATCTTGGCATATGTTCCATCTATGAACAACTATGACGACTTACTTCACAAACTTCGAATTTCTGCGTTGGCGAGCGCAGAGCTCCACACCAATGAGCCCCTGATGCTTATTGGTGTTATATGTACATAAACTGGATTATATATTAACAAATTCCATTAAAAACTAATATATCGATTATAGGTGTGGTTCAGTAAATGACGTAAATAAAATTATATTTGTATAAGAACAATTGAGTGGTAATTGATGTGATGTAGGTACATTATTTTAATACGTCCAAGTGCATTATGTTATGTATGTCCTAAATATCTTTTATGATAAATAGTATTCGTCATTCAATCAATGAAATAGCATCTTACGTCCCACTCCTGGCAGAATAAAGGCTTTCCCACAAAACAAAGCTAGGGGAAGGTTAAGCCGTAAGACGACTACCATCCCGATGTAAAAGCCAAGGTTAACGGCTAATCATGCCTTAGAATCCATATAGGGACTCGAGCTCATGCGGTCCGGTCACCCATCTTAGGATCAACCATGGTGATAGTTTCTTGACTTGCGCTTGCCATTAAAGCCTTTACTAAAACCATTTAAAGACGCACAAGAAACATTCATACTTTGACTTCAAGTGCTGGATTCAAGAATTGGTATATAATTCACTTTTTTGCAACCACAAGTGTAATATTATTACAGGCAACAGCTGCCATTGAAAGGCAATTTGCTTGAATGCTTTAGCATTTCAAAAACATAAACTTTTTTTCAATGTATCGTTATGTATTTTTTAGTTTAGCATACATTTATTTTCTATGTATAACTCAAATGATTTATAAGTTATTAATAATGTAATCTTCCTCTAGTGTCCAAGCAGGTCACCAGACACTGGTTCTCAATTTTACAGGATTGTCATGTTCAGATCAGTTTGGCTGGGATCCTGCTCCTGAATGTGCGATCATATGACTACAAAGATACATTATATAATGCCAGATTATTAATTACAGAGACATTTGAATTCCATACGATGTGTATAAAAAAATGGAGCAGTTTCTCTTCTGCGATCATTCCAAAACGGCTAAGAGTTCGATAAAAACCTATTATGCATTTCTTAATACATTTTAAAACTAATATAGTAATTATATTAACATAGCCATGGATCATGCTGATGAAGATGCTTTAGATTCTTTTTCGTCCTATTCCCTTAACATTTATGTACATATTGTATTCATTTACATTTATGTTTAATCATTTTAATACAATTAAGCCATACTGTGATCATACCAAAAAGCTCAGATGTATCTAAGTTTAGGCCGGGTCACGCCCCTTGAAACCTGTTCGCCGTCACTATTAGAAAAAGCATAATCGTTGCAAAATTCTGTTTATGTAAATTTCTTAATAGTCGTCGTGCTGTTGAACCCATGGAGAAATTGGATATTTATCACATTCCTATAATTTCCATATTATGTATAGTTATGTTGAAATCCTTCGGTCGGTTGTGAAAGCGCACCTTGCGCGGGCGCCGTTGGTCGCACCTGCCCATTCTTTGTGCATGGCGTAATGTTGCAGTTTCGGTGCAAGGCTTGGACTGCATAGCAAGGATGCCTATGGACAAGCCCTTTTAAGTGGTCGGTCAATTGCGCCGCTTCCTTAATACGTTTCTTTACATGTTTTCTGGGTGCCCTTTTTTGTAGCTTAAACGCATCCTGATAAGTGGACATTTTTAGTCACCGTTCTAAATTGTTTTTTCAATTTAAACATTAGAACTCAGAATACAGAAAATCTGTATTCTGAGTTCTAATGTAGTTCTAATAAGAACTTCAGAAACCAAACATATAGCAAGGGTGCAGACGATTGAAATGAGGCAAATAACACAAAAATCCGTTGCACTTTATTTCGTGCTTTGTAGAAATATCTTATAATTAAATAATGAAGCTTTAAAATCTGTCACTTTTAAAAACCAATTATGTACAAAGTATGAGGCTTTTCTGCTAAGTACAGCTGCATATAACAAATATATTATGGATATATATTTGTATATGATACATGTTAAGATTATGTATGATTATATAATAAGTAAAACACATAATCTTCCTTACCCATGTTGAATACGAATTATTTGTATGACACAAATAATTCGTATTAAAGGAAGACAAATTATTATGTCGCTATAGTTACGCAAGTACGTCATAATGATCAAAATTTGATATTTATTTATAATCCGTTCTTATTATAAAAATATGCTCAGTATTACATAAACAAGCATATGAAGTTTATTAGTCGTATAAAAATGTGCGTTGTATACCTCTTCTTTGCGAAAAAAAATGTATTTTTTTGTTCTTCTCTCGTTTATAATCCCACAATAAATATTGTGATTGTGCTAAATAAGAGAGTTGATTTGGTTTAACGTAAATCCTTGTTAATTCTTTGTCTCGCCTGTAACGCAATATTATACGCTTAAAGTGCGCTTTTAAATGATTTTCCGCGAGGAAAGTACGGCGTGCTGGATTCCTGGCTCGTCATAAAGCGACCTGTCCGTCAGCTTTCATTGTTCGCCCACCGCTTTGAATGCCTTGGCATCAATTTCAAACACTCACTTTATGAATCAGTGATGTTTTACGATTTCGTACAAAGGCTCTTATACATTATTGACATTCTGAATGCTAAAGTAAAATATTCAGCATTGCGATCGTTGGGAAACAGTTGCTTATAAAAAAATGAATTTAATTTAAATTCAAATGTAAGTAATACAGAAATAAGCAAAGTAGTGTAGTAGTAAAAAAAAACAATACAAATAGTTAATTTGGTCAACAAAGATGTTAATCTACAAAATATAAGCGTTCATTGATTGACTGTGTCAGACGATTTTAATATTTTTTTTATTTTATCTCTTTATAAATAATTTAAATACATATTTTTATCATCTCACGTAAGAAATATCATTTAAAAATAAACGGTCGACCGCCCTCCCAAAAAACTTTTATATAATGAATGATGAATGAAATATCTCAAAGGTAGCATAGGAACTAAAAATGTTTACCATTACATATATATTTTTACTATTTCCAGGCTCCTTTGAACCTATTACGTAAGAATTAAAATGGTTTTGAGTTGAAAAACGTAGACTAAATAAAAACTTGAGTCGGCATTACCTTTGGTCATGCCGGATTGCGTTGTGACGATCCTTTACTTATTAGGTCGCCATTTAAAATTACGAGACGTGGAATTTCCTTTGAGGATGTTACAAAAAGTTTTTGATCACTTAAAGGTGCATACTCTAAACCTGAGCAGAACAAAGGTGCTTTTAAAGATACTTAAAGAAGTTGAAAATTTGGCAGATTCCAGGGTGATCGCTGCGCTGGCCATCCCATCTGTAGGAATTTTATCTGATAAATATTTATTGCCCTCATATGTTTTGGATTCACAAGGACCATTCAGTACAGTCAGTAAAAAGTGGTTACATGACGACTTTTTGACGGCGAAAAGTTTAATAACGATCGTGTTGACATCTCGTTCACATTTTAATGGCGTTTAATAATTCCGCGCTTGAATGAACCGGTCATTCACATGAATTCTTTCTCAGGATCGTAAATATATTTTTTGTCTACTCAGTTTCCGCTAAATGTTAGATTTAGCATATTATTTGTAGCCTTCTTAAAGTTTTAAATTTCCAAATCTTGTGTGTTTACTTTCATAGAGATGTATTGTCAGATATCTCTCAGGTTGTTTTGGAGTCAATTCTGGAAAGAATAAGATCAATATTTGAAAAAACTTGTCTGGAAAATAATTTAGAAGAAAAAAAAATCACCATAACATTTGCAATAAATTCTGGATAGTTATACAAATTATTATTAAGTGGGAATGAAATTTTAGATCTTTTTACAAAATATAAATTAATAGAGAAATAGTTACGAGGTGAGGTTATATCCTTATGGATCCTTTGTAAAGAAAGATTACGAGCACTTCACAACATTTACAACCAAATACAAAACGCGCGTGCTTAAAGACCAATTGAAGAGTCGCGCTTTTTGGAATAGCCGCGTTATGCCCTATCGCTCTCGAAATGTTTTGGTCGAAATCATTCCAATGATCACGTAACAAAACATTGGAACGTTTTGAATTAATAAAAGCTACCCGACGACCTTTACAAGATACAAATGTTGCGGTTATGACTGTCTTGTCTTGTTCATATTACGTAAGACATGTCACTGGAGAAAGTTAATTTAGTTTTGAAAGTGAAATCGATTGCACTTTCTTTCACTTATCCATTTCATACTTGGGCTATTGGTATCATCGATTATTCCAAAGAACCCAGAATGGCACCTGTCAATTATTCACTTCTTCAATGCGAACAATGAAGAACTTACCTATACATCGTAGGTTAATGAAATTATTAAAAACTAATTCATAATCATTTAATCACCCTTCTTTGCAGCATACAGTACATATAAATGTGGACATAGAGATGTTAAACGATAGTGCAAATAAACCTTTATCAAGGTATTGTGTATTAAATATGGATATCATATAAAACAAAAACAAAAGAATCATGACATTCTCTTTGTCAGAGTTTGCATTCAAAATAATAAATGATGCTTGTTCTATTTGAAATATTTTACAGCAAATTTCATAGATTCAGGTTCTAGCAGAGTAGGAATAATATTATATATTCCAGTTTAATAAAAGGACGGGAATGTAAAAAAATGTGCAAACAACTCTGCAAACACGTCGGAGCAGTTTAAAGGCCGCGTCCGGATTGCGAGGGGCGACGGCGGAGGGCACGAGCAACATTCCAGCCTCCCGTGGCCGCAGCTACGTCATTCCTCTCTATCTACGTGTATGAAGCATGGCGCATTCCACTATGCCGCATATTATCCCACCGCAACATATTCAAACATGTCGTTAGGCCAATATACACCCATAATATAATGGCATCCGGATGTTAAATTTTAAGTGCATCACTAATGACTTTTTGCATATCGGAAGTAGGGCGCAGTGGGTTGAGTTTGAGTACACGACCCTGACATCTGTGGTGCGCGCACACCGTCTGTTCTGCGCGAGCGCACGGTCGCCGCCCTCGAGACGCCTAACATCTAAAAATAGCCTAAGATTTACCAATCGATGCTCACAACTTTGAGCTTAGAAAAGTGAGGTTTTATTGCTTGTTTGAGTTCTTGCATAATTATAGGATTTTATATTAGAATGGCATGTTTGCCATTCTAATATAAAATCCTATAATTTAACATGGTGTGAGTGTAGTTGGGCTAGGAGTTGAGTAAGGTTTGCGATGGGTGTCCAGCGAGGTGCGGTGGGATGCGGGGGAGCGTCGCGTGCGCGGTGTCCCTGGCCCGGAGCAACGCCCCCGTCAAGGGCGGCGACGCTGCAAATTTCTGCAAGTCCGTGGCGACTCAGTGCATCGCGCCCCGCCGCGGCGGCTCCGCGCTCGCGCTCGCTCTCCGCTCGCCGCCCGCGCACCGATGCACGCGCACGCCGCACGCACCGCCCTATGTTAAATAACTGTTATTTCGGCCGTTAATGGACACGTTCCGCATTCTTAACCCGATCCTCTTTTCGCGGACTGGAGCGCCGAATTTGTTGTGCTCGATAAACAATGTGACCAGTCTTTTGTTCTTGTGATATACTGAAAAGGTTTTGTACATTTTTGTTTATGGTACAATGAATGTATTTTTTTACACAATGAACAGAAACCAGAACTGGTTCGTTAAATTGTTTGTGATTAAAGTGATAAAATTGTATAAGTAAAGGCTGTGTAACGCTGCACCATGTTGGAAATAAGGAAGTTGCCCAGGCGATCCATGCCTCTTCACGGTTTGTAGCAATATTATATGCAGATTAATATTTTATAAAAAAAAAACTAAAATTTTAATTAAATTTTATTTATTGAATTAAAAAAAAAAGATTTTTTAAATTTGGCTAAATGAAACTTAACTATTTTTGAAGTTTGAAATTTTAATAAAATAGCAAATAATGTAAAAATATTTATTCAGAATCCTTGTTACTTAGTTGCCTCATTGCAGAAATGTGATTCGGGCCGGATATTGCAAAACTAATACTTACATTGTTAATTTCCGGTACAGTCATAAACCTGTGAAATTTTAACGTATTTTTATACTTATATATAAAACGAGTTCAAATAACTTAGGGATCGCTTGCAGATATTATTTTCGTAATTTGAGAACAGCAAATATTATTTGATTTATTTGCGGTGCAACCGTTCAAATGTTTGACGGGGGAAAACAAAAGAAAATGTGACATATAATCAGATGAGCGACCAATGTAATTTTTTTTTCATTTAATAATCACATAGTAAATTTATTTAAAAACTGATGACAGACCCTCCATGGTCATATTGGAGGCTAAGTTACAGTCCAGCTGCGCAAATAAAACGAAGCGTGCCTTGTCTGAATAAAATTGTTGAAGATTACGTATATAATGTATGTACTTTTAGGAAAAACAGCAGTAGTGGCCAGAGTTGCTACAAGTAAGCATTAATTTACTTAAAATAAATAAGAGTGTGATGTTCAAAGAACGTGATCGTGTGTAACACCCAATCTTACAGTATTGTGAAAATCAGACATTCACGTTGCTTGCATCCTATTGAAGAGGAAAAAGAAGGTCACTTTTTTGTTATTGTGTTAAAAGTGAGCTCTTATTACGGTATAAGCTAAATGATTATACTCCTATGCCGATAGAAATAGCTACGTACTCTACCTTTTTTTTTTTCAAGTAAATTATTTCCATTGTTGATCGATATTCATCCCAATAAAAATATTAAAATGTTGTGTTACGAACAGTTATATTTTACAACTCGAATAATGTTTATTTAAACTATGATGCAAATTTTAGTCTACGTACCTGCGAGTATGATATGTTGACATAATGATTATGCGTCTATGATAGAATAGATGACGCATCCCTTTAGTTAATATTACATATTGGTCAATTGTAATAGGACACGACAAGAATGATTCACACAATCTTAACATCTTTGTTTGATATATTCAACGCAAGATTTATATGTACACAACTACACACACTCAAGGATGCGGTCACTTAGGATATCACTTTTTGAATGAGGAAAATCATATATTCAGAGAAAAATAAGATGTATTAATAATGCTGCAAAAATATACAAAGTGAATCAGCTGATTTAGCAGACATCGCGCAGACGCATATGCGTGCCGATAATAGCTAAAGCATGGTGGTAGCCGTGCCTGGGGATATACTCTTAGAGAATTAGGGTCATTCATTGGAAGTCGATATTTACTTTTGTAAACTCACTTTTTGTTGTAGGGATGATTTAAAACTATAAAATATTTTTTTTTTCTTTACAGATCGTGTCAATAAAAGTGACCCAGAAGATAAGAGCCTTTCTAATGACGAAACGCCATTACCTTCGTGTCCAAGACAACCGCCGGATGGAGTGGAGACACCATCTGACGCGGTTGAAAAAATACCAGAGCTCCCTACTCGGCTGCCACCACGTCTACCTGCAGCTTGGCCTACCGCGACTCGTTCACGATACTCCTATATCTCTAGAACGCAAGATGCAAGAAGTGAAGCCAGTGTAAAGGATAAAATTGCTATGTTTTCAAACAGCCGTGCGACATCTACTGATCATTTGGATAAATGTGGAACCCTTCCTACGCGATCGGTCGCAACTACCAAAAAAACTACAGTCTCATATAGTTTTTATCCTGAAGTTGCATCATTGGACCGCCGGTTGACTAAATCTCAGGATAATCTTGACGAAATGCCACGACATATAAAAAGCCACAGATCGACCGGAAGTGTTGGGGCCATTAAAAATGCAGTCCCTGCACCTGCAAATTCTTTGAGTACGGGGAGAAAGCAGTATTTTACAAGCGAGAATAAGCCTCTATTTATGGAAGTACAACCACGTTACCATCGAGTATAGATAACACATTCAGCCAACCAATATACCATACTCGAAGTATAAGTGATGATGCATCGAATGTTAAGGCAACTATACATAGATCAAATTTAGAATACCTAATAGAGCAAAGGAAAAAATGTATGTCTAAATTAAAAGATTTAGTAATACCTGAGGTACAAACGCCAATAGTTGATTTACCGGAAATTAAAGTTAATGACACATTTACAAAATCATTTACATCAACACCTATTCAAAATAACTGCACCAAAACTGAAAGTAAAAGTAATAAAAATAATCCGAGACCTGTTACAGTGAATGAAATGAAATGGAAAACAAACATTTTGCCAAACAATATACCTAAGTATTCACCTGCATTTAAAAGAAAATCATTACAGGTATATACGCCTTCTTCAATGTCTAAAGAATCAACACCAGAGCGAAAAATGTGTGATAGAGTGGATACGATAAACAAACCCAATATTATTAAATGCATACATTCCTAAATCTCTGAGGCCAACATTTGATTTAAATGGTGACAATGGTAGAGTACCTCCGTCTTTGATACCTTCTAAATCTTTAGTGTCAAACGTCAACAGTTCACCAAGAAGATTATAAAGATGTTTTTAACTATATGAGAGATTATAAAATGTTGAAATTAAAATATGCACAGCTACTGATGTAGTAGCGACAATGACTCTGCAATGAGTTCTACCCAATCTAGCTATAGATCTTCGGCTCATCCCAATGCATAATATAGATACAATAGAATCGGACAGTTCACGACTCTCACCGAAATATCGCATTATACAAACTATTCATTGTTGAAAACTGAAATTCCCAAATCTTCAGCTATTGAGAAGAGTTGTGAGGAATATATGAAACGAAAAGTATGTCGATCAGTTTCATCAGATACAAATGTTTCGCTAAGTTCGTCGCAGGGTCAGCAGCTACGTCTGGTTCACAAGCGAGTTGCAGTTCCTTGAAAGTTCTGTGCCTGACTCAGAAAAGAGAGTTTCAAAAACGTATAATATAGATACGATTAATAGGAGGAACATTTTAGCATCCGCAAAATGTCGAAGTGGCAGAGACGCGAAGCTTAAGTCCCCTGTAATTGAAACAAAATTCTCACATGAGTCATTGACAGGTCTCCGAGTCCAACCGATAAAACGTCTGATCGCCTTTGTCCACTCACATCATCGGTAGTGCCGTAACTAATAAAGGTGAAAACAGACGACGCAATAAAAAAATAGCCGAATCTGATTCTGACAGTGACTCTGACATCAACATTCGGCTGAGAAAGACTGATTTTAAGAATACGAGACTTAAACGGAACTCAAGTTCTGCTAATAAACCCAAAACAAATGATACTATCGCCGAGACGTCGAAACTAGAAGATGCTCCGAAACAGATATCTGAAAAATTATCAAAGAAATAAAAAAGCGGGACTTGATAATTTTCATAACAATAAGGTAACAACTGATCAAAATAATTGTGATGTTGTAATCAAGCATATGTATTATTGAATAAGGAACAAACACTCAATAAGAAATCAGGTTGGATGTTCCTTAAAAACAAAAGCAGTTCCTACAGAAGATATCATTCGGCACGAAGTAAAGAACACTTCGCAAGCCATAATTGTTAAAAAAAATGACCCAGCACGTGATAAAAATCTAAATGCTTCAGTAGAAGATGCAAAGGTTCCAACACAAATAATACGCCTGCAGCGCGGCGAAGGAGCAGGTGTGGGACTTATTTTGGCTGGCGGTATTGACTGCGAAGCTAAAGACGTTACAGTGAGTGTTTTCATTAAATTTATTGCTTTCATGATACAAAGGCAAAAATTATCCATTGAAAACTATGATTATGGACTGAAACCTCCTGAGTTCGGGCATTGTTGTTGGGTACTCAGAATCTAATTGCTTATTGTGCAGGACGTTCAACGATCCAACGAGGTTCGATTGGGTCACTTAAGTTAAACACTGTATTTATAAACAGAAAGTAAGTTTGAGAAGTCGAAACTTAAACTGCATTCAGTCACCGCATAACATAACTTAATTAAGTGCTACAATCACAAGAGTGTTTGTAAGTAAATCTCATAACTCAAAATGGTAGCTTACGATATATATATATAAACTACGTATCTACAAGCTCTTTGAAAACATATATTTGTCTTCACTTAATACTTACATATTATTATAATCATCTCTTCAACCTATTGTAGTCCACTGCTTGACATAGGTCTCCCCCATTTTGCGCCAGACATCTCGGTCCTCCGCTTTTCTCATCCAGCTTCTACCAGCGACCTTTCAAGTCGTCGGTCCATCGGGGCCGGAGGGCGTCCCACTCTACGCTTGCCAAGACGCGGTCTCCACTCATTATAATCATACATGTTATCTATTTCATTGCTAGTTAAAGTATTCTTTTTTGTATAAAACTATCTCGCATTGGTTTATCTGTACCCTGAAGAACACGATCCGAATGAAACTGATGCCTTTTAAATGGATCAAACTTAAAGTGTAATCTCTTCAACAGGTACACAGAGTATTAGCAGACAGTGTAGCAGCGAAAGCAGGATTGAAGCGTGGTGCTAAAGTCCGAAGCATAAATGGATACACAATGAATGGAATAACACACGCTCAGTCAGTTACAATTTTAAAGGTAAATTGTCAATTTATATGAAATTTTGATTGTTTTGGTTACTTTCATAAACAATTTGTGAACGGTTGCTGCTGGAGGCTAGATAATTATTTTTTGATTTATTTTATTTGAGTAGTAGGTATAAGAGTTATGAGGTATAAGACTTGAATAGAAGGTGGAACCAAGTTTGAAATGTATCTAAGCTGTTGGTTAAGGGTGCTTTGTACGAAGGAAGCAACGTTGGTTGCTACGAAAGAAATGCAGAAGGATGATACCCACGTTTTCAAAATAGCTAATGCGATGGAAAAAGAGGGGTAGATAAAAACAGAGCATAACGAATGACAAGTAGATATGAAAGAAACACACGTTTCCCCCGATCTCGAGTAATATGAGGATAGTGAATGAAGTAAGTAATAATGAGTATGCTTTTTTATTAACATATTGTAAAATAATTTCCAGGAGCAACGCTCTGAAGTCCTTATCGAAGTAGAGAACGAAACCCATGTAAATGAAAGAGGAGCCGGGTGCGGCTCTGAAAATGGTATGTAGAGTTGTATATTATTTTATAATTACTTTCTTTTGTCCACGACTTGGTCCGCGTGGTTACTAAATATTAGGCTTACGCTAACTTTAGCCTGTGTCGTCGTTTATATAGTTAAATTCTCCTAAAGTATACATTTAAATCGAATGATGTATCGAAAATGTATGTATGTATAAGCGCTATCGGTCTGTAATTCTTCAAGAGAGTTTTGTCACCCTTCTTGAAGAATAAGACGACAACGCTTCTGGACCACGCCTCTGGTGTAGTTCCTTGGTGAATTGCGTCGTGGTGTGAGACAGGGGGATGTAATAGCCCCGAAACTGTTCACAAACGCATTGGAGGATGTCTTCAAGACCCTGGACTGGTCTGAACGAGGCGTCAACGTCAATGGAGAGTATATTTCTCATCTTCGTTTTGCTGACGATATCGTCATCGTGGCAGAGTCATCGGAAGAGCTTGCGGAGATGCTGAACAGTCTAAATGATCTTCCCGACGAGTGGGTTGGCATGAATTTGGACAAGACGAAAGTCATGCTCAACCAGTCGTGTCATGCCACAACGATATGCGTCGATGGCGTCCGTCTCGAGGTTGTGCAGGAGTATATCTACCTGGGCCAAACCATCCAACTTGGCCGGCATAACTTCGAGAAGGAGGCTAGTAGGAGGGTTCAGTTGGGCTGGGCGGCATTTGATAAGCTACGTCGTGTCTTAACGTCAACTATTCCGCAATGCTTAAAGACGAAAGTCTTTGAGCAATGCGTCCTACCCGTGCTAACATACGCAGCTGAGACATGGACACTGACTGCGGGATTGGTTCACAAGTTTAAAGTCACTCAACGCGCAATGGAGCGAGCTATGCTTGGAGTCTCTCTTGGGGATAAGATCAGAAATGATTTAATCCGCAAGAGAACTAAAGTTACCGACATAGCCCGCTGGATCAGCAAGTTGAAGTGGCAGTGGGCTGGTCACGTATGTCGTAGAATCGATGGCCGTTGGAGCAGACGAGTTCTGGAGTGGAGACCGCGTCTTGGCAAGCGTAGCGTAGGACGCCCTCCGGCCCGATGGACGACTTGCGGAAGGTCGCTGGTGGGAGCTGGATGAGAAAAGCGGAGGACCGGGATATCTGGCGCAAAATGGGGGAGACCTATGTCCAGCAGTGGACTGCGATAGGTTGAAGAGAGAGAGAGATGTAAAGTGCGATTGGTTTAAAATTAAATACTTTCGATGAATAACGTGTTTGCTTGGACAAGGATTAATATACACCGTTGCAAAGAAAACCTTATCATAACATAAATAAGAGTGCATATTTGTAATATTGAAATAACATTTTTTTTCCATGCATATGATATATATACAGTACATACGCCAATCTAAAAAAAAAATGTCTGTCTGTCAGTTCCGGGTAATCTCTGAAATCGCTAGATGGATTTGGGCGGGGACTTTTTAAGGTAGCTCATGTAATAAGGAAAAACATAGGCTACTTTTAATTTAGGCAATTCTTTATATTTTGGAAAAATAAAACAATGTTTTACCGCGCGTCGCGTGACTCAACGAAGGAAATTTAGGTTTTATTTTACTGCGGTAGAATATACAATAACGCGGGATACCGCGGGAAAAAGCTCGTTTTAGAATAAAATTGGTGAGCAAAAACAAATGCTTATAGTGAGCTCACCTTAAAAAATAGACATATACTGTCGCAAACTTTTTTAAAACATTAATAAGACTGTTATTGCCCGGTGAAGCTGTAAAGGCCGTTTACGCAGCGTAGGTACGCAGCGGAAGCTGTCAGTAGGAATAATACCCTTGATTTTGAAACATTACTTATGCTGCTCCGTTTCTATTGTTTTTAGCGTGATGATATATAGCCGTCTTCGATAAATGGGCTACCTAACACTGTTTTTTTTATAATCGGACCAGTAGCTACTGAGGTTCGCTCGTTACAAAAAAACAAACTTCGGGTTTATGATATTAGTAAAGATTTATGCAAGACATTAAAAAGGCGATTTACTCGTGCTTATTCCAAAGTCACATTTCATTACATAGATTTTGGGTTTAACCTACAAATAAAAAGCATAACAGTGTGTGTTTTCTTCAGCAAATGGCATGAGTGGCAAATTTGATTTATTCTAATAAATTTATACACCTCATGACAGTCCACTGCTGTTAAGTACGTATACTTAGAGAGTGCCTAATCGGCGACAGTGAGGAAGAGTTTTTCATATTATCTTGAGTTTGGCGGGTTAGAGATAGTTGAACTTACCTAAAAAGTTTGGTTTAATACGAAAGTGCTTTCACCCATTTTCGTTTGATGTTTTGCCCCTAGCCCCCTGATAGGAGTGTTAAAATTTGTGTTTTTATGCCGCCACCACATGACAGTATCAATAGTAGGAACTTTAATACACACATTAAATAATTTATTTAATTAAGTGATGCTATTAACAAAAATTGACGTAAGAAAAGACTAATTGGAATCTAGGTTAGCTAGGTTTAGTAATGTGTATTAGTCATTAGTCATCGATGTTTGCCTCATAGCTAAAAGCATTAGGTACAATTACTTATTTTTAAAATGGCTTCAGACCTCGGTGCTGCAATAGCTAACTATTTAAGTAAAGGATAGTAAGTCCTCGGTCCAAATTCGATTCTTTTTGAAATGGGTGAGGTGGGCAATATGACACTTTATTTGATATAAAGGATGACGATGAAATGCTAGTTTCAAATCACGACAAATGCCTTTGGGCCAGTGTGTTTGTACTGTCTAAAATCCCTGAATGATGAGAATCAGTAATAAATAATATAACTATTCAGAAATAAAATGAATAAATACGAATGTAAATGGTAATAAAATTAGGACGATATACTTATACGATAGCTACGGTGAGAAAGGGTCGTAAATGTAGACCAACACAGATTGTATGCGTCCAGGACTACCTTCGTGGTTGTTTTCGGGAATAACAGCTTCATATTACCTACTATAACTTAGATTTGTAATACACGCATTGGTTGGAAATTGTGAGGATATCGCATAGTAAAGCTCACTTTGTGCGATATATTCCAGTTTAGTTAGGAAATTGCAGCCAGCTGATTATATGAAAATAATTCCGGGCTTTTGAAGGCACTGTAAGCCGTTGGTTTACGACAAGTTCTAAGGATAGTTGTTAACACTCATCAATCCGCATTGGGCGCGTGGTGTGTTAATACCTTATCTTCCATGGCTATGCTGTGTGGGAAAGCCTCGTCCCTGCAGTGGGTCATTATAGGCTGATGATAATAATACGTATTAAAAAAATAAATATCCACTGACATCACAAACGAAAAGCCTGTAGCCTGTAGTATGAAAAAAAACCAAATTAGTTTGGTACAACGATGTAAAAAGTATAGATTCGTGATAACAAATAGGTTGTTAACAATGATGTAAAAAATATAGATTCGTGATAGCATATTATGCTCACAGAACAATCGAAAAACGTGTTCCGAATGCAGTGGCAGCACACATACACATATTTCGAATGAGCGTACATTTACCTAAAAAAGAGCCTACAACTGTTCTCTTGGCCGTCCGTTTTTAGGGCACGGATGGCGACTACCTTTCTATATATACAGAATACCATTCGTCAATAATGATTTGCAAATGTTCACAGCGGAGTCGAAGGTTCGCAATGAGGAGGTGGTATACGAAGACGGCGCCGGCGTGGTGTCCGTGCAACTGGAGAAGGCTGGCGGCGGAGCCGGCCTCGGTTTTGGCCTCGCCGGCGGTCGCGACTCGCCGCACGGTGACAAGCCGCTCACTATAAAGAAACTATTTGCAGGTATATATAACACTTATAATAAAACTACGTTGGTTCTGTTTCAAGTGAAATGAAATGGACACAATGTCCGTGCGTGTCCGTCTCTTTTTTATGTAAATTTAATTAAGTAGCTTGTAATATTGCCTAAATGAGAAATGAAGTTACCACAGTTTGAATTTTAAATTTTTCCCTTTCATTACGCTTTCAGTATACTGTTTCAGGCTCAACAGTGAAAACTTAAACCACGGCAGTCAAATTAAAAAAATCTATGTCAAAGGTTGTCCTTACAGCTTATGTGACAAAATCAATGTTACCGTGGCCGAGGTTATGTATAAGCTTATTTCAGTTGTTACAAGTTTAGAAACTAATTAATCATTATTTTGCAAATTTTGCCAATGCTGAAGTAATGAAACATCTTTTTTGTTTTCTTTACGCTGCTTGATGATGTTTCAGAGGAATTGGTTTAGGTAAAAACATTTTACGTCACTATCAACTACTCATAGAATTTAGTATAACCTTAATACCTATTTTTATTTGTGTATGGTCTCAATTTACTGTAATTATAAATTACTTATATTTTGTAACTACGTCAATAAATAACTATATTATTTTTCACAATTTGTTTGGTTCTCTTCATAAGTCAAGTGTTCTGTATAACTTGAAAAATCATAAGAAATCTTGATATCTAGCGATTAACTTGTATGAACGTTAATTTTAATTACCCAAAACAATTGCTTATTTAAATATTTTTTAATATAACGATAAAAAATTTCCGGCCTTGAGATATCCAATTCTATAACGAGTATTAAATAACTTTTGACGATTTTCTAACAAAATAGAGTTACATAATAAACAATAGCAGGCATTCATGAGTTCAGCTTATTTGGTTTCAGATAAGTAAATTGTTAATGGACGCACATTCATCTATTTATCTTTTTTTATAATTTCAGGTGGTGCCGCAGCCCAAAGCGGACGAATACTGGTAGGAGCGGAACTGCTATCAGCTGGTGGGCAATCCATGGAAGGATTCACTCGCACTCAAGCCTGGGCAGCGCTTAAAGCGTTGCCAGTGGGCCCCGTCACACTGGTGCTCAAGAACCCGAAGACAACATAACCCCAATGAAACCGTCGAATGCCCGGTTTGCCTTTTCCAATCGTTTATATCGTCAGCCGCCTACATCTGAATTAGTTCAGTGAAACGTGAACACCTCACAATTCGGTTAGCGCTCAGCCTAACAAGTCATTTGTCTGCGAATGTTTGCCGAAGGTAAAAATGCTGATTGCTGACTACGTTCAATTTGGCGGAGTGCGAGGCGGCGGCCCCGTAATTTTGTACCTACAGTCTTGCTTCGTTAGTCAAGAGGTACTAGACGAATGTAATTTACACTTCACATGTACCGCTTCAATAAGTGGAGGGACGACTTTGAGACTATAAAGACTGCATCCAATCTTGTTGTTGAGTTATTTATGAATTCGTTAGAATTAATACTAGTCTTGGACAGTAGCAATAGTTTACGGTCCGTTATAATAGGGTTACGTACTGAAAGTACCGAGAGTTTCGAAAACCGTTTCATTAATGTAATAATGAGTGCCATCTTTGATCTGTGCAAGAAACCAACAGTCGTCGTGAGATGAAACGTTTACAGTTTAATATTGTTAAATTATTATACAATAGCTATTCCTCTATCATTCCTTGAATGTCTAATATATAACATGTTCTGATTTATGTGTAGTATAATTATCATTTAGCTTATTATTATCAATAGGTATCTGAATATCAAGTTAATATCAATGCATTCATTAAAAAGTGAAGATTTTTAATAATTAGTAAGTTTGCGCTTTATTTAAAATCACGCCATACACTAAAATTATAAACTTCCCATTCAACAGAAAAGAAAGGAAATGTTACAGTGACCTATATGAAAGGTGTCAAAACTTTATGAAATTAGCTATTCCTGTAAATACATTTGATTTGTTTTGTCGGTATTTATCTATTAGGTAACGTGTTTAGATAAACTGAAATGTATTTATCATACTCAAAATATATCTGCTCACTTTTTATTTATGACGTATGACTCTTAAAAGCGATCTGTTTATTATATATGTATTTATTATAAAACTGTAACACGAGTGATTTGGTAATCGATTGATTTTACTACTTGCCTTATGTACAGGATTGAAATATAATTAACAAGCAACGAAACGTTATAGAGAAAAGCCGTGTCTTACCAAGATAATATTATATAATATTAACTAGTTATTATAAGTTGTATTTGTACATATTTGTTTTTATTATTAATATTACTAATTCTTGTCATAGATGTAATTTGTAAACATACTTAACAATGCGAATATCAACGAGACATGTTATGTTATCCTATCTAAAGCTATATTCCTGTATTCCTGATGGAAATATAATCTAATATCTTTAAATGGATGTTTTAGTTTTTCCTGTTTGAGACACATTATATATCGGCTCGTCCCCACCGAGGGGCACGAGCCTACCCGTATAGGGTGTTCAGGCCTTAGTAGTCCACGCGGGCCCAGTGCGGGTTGGCCGACTTCATGCACAACCTTTGAATCTCTTCGCAGGCGTACGCAGGTTTCCTCACGATGTTTTCCTTCACCGTAAGAACGTCGGATAACGTACATATCATTTCGAAAACACATTGGTACGTGGCAAGATTTGAACCTGCACCTTCCAGATCGCAAGGCATAGTTCACACAAAGGAGCCATCGACGCTAACTATAAACTAATAAACATTTTTGACTAGTTTATCTTCATTATATAAATATTTATTTATATATTATTAAAATGACTTCGCGTAATATCATGGACCTATGTACAAGATGCCATACAATAAATGTATAATGCAAGCATATTTTTTTTACAGTTGCCTACATTTTTTAGGTAGGTAGATAGACTAAAACTTCAATTTAACACGTGTGAATATGTAGGTAAACCTTTTCAAGTGTACAATATAAGTAATGTAAATTCCAAGGTCACTGTTAAAGGTTTTTCAGGTGTCACTCAGAAGTAGGTTACAAATAGCGCGTGTAACTGTTTGATTATAATATAGAAATAACACAATGGAAATGAATGTCTTATTTGCTACATTACAATTATAAATTATTTATTTGTTATTAGATTCTCGTGCCAAATAGTAATGGTAACTTCAATAGTCCTACGTGTGAATGAGGAGATCTAAACTTAAAATATAAATACATAACAGAAGTATGAAGGCAAAAGGCTCTTCTAATTTTATCTATAAAACACCCCTATTATTTTCAACATTTTATACATCGAATACTGACGTCAGCTATATCGAATAGGCACGATTTTAATGTGTCGTCGTTTGCCAGCTACCTGACATGTATTTGAATATTTCTCTACGGCGACGTCCCTATCTTCTAATGCCGGAATAAGGCCACTCACAATTAAAAGCTTCGGGCTCACCAGCGACCTTTTGCAAGTCATCGGTTTATCGGCGGAGGGTGTGTTTTACAATCTCGAGATACGCTATCGTATCTGGTTGTGGTATGACATGGTCATTGAACATGACTATGTTCTCGTCCACATGCATGCCAAGCTCAACTCGTCGAGAAGATTAAGTAGTAGACTTAACGAAATGCTAATATGATCCTGAAAATGTGTCTTAAAAATATAGCACTTTTTAATAAAACAAAAGATATGTTTAATTTATTATTTCATTGATCTGTACTTAAAGCTATTTTACAGCGTTATTAAAAAATATAAATACTTATGTTAAGTACTATATAGTAAATTACAAATGCAAAAATATTTTTGTACATAAAATATTTTGTCAAGAATATTTGAACCTTCAAAAACAGCTTTTACAGTTTTATGTTGTTATAAATTAGCGCAGTTTTCATAAGCTTATATCATCGGCTTCTATTTCGATAACGTTATCTTATTCATTGTATATTTTGGAGATCTTTGTTGGAATATATACTCAATATATTAAAACATATAAATTCAATTAATATATTATCCAAAACCTACTACTTATTGAGAAAAATAATATATATAATTACTTTCGTTCTCATTTTGTCTCACTTTTGCTGTCTCACGCTGCGTGTATTATTTAAAGAATTTGGTAGTATTAATTTGCATTGATAATATATTGAACATTCTAATCCAGAACAAACACAGATGCCAGGCAAGCTACATTGTACGTAATGTTTTCACATTTTTGCCTGTATTTACGTGTGTAGCTATTGTAAGAACGAGTGTTTAAAAAACATATCACGTTTTATACCTCACAGTAAATTGCTGGGATAATGAATAATTACATGTCAAATCATATTTATTACCTATACTTAACAACTGGTATATTTTTAAACATTGTTCATGTCAAGTATATACCTATGGTAATGTTTTCTTACTATTCTTAGACTACTTTGATAGCCATGTGATTGCATTGGCCCGATGCAGCTGTGATGGTAAAAAGCGGTTTTGTAGCGAAAAGTAAGTTAGCATAATATTATTTTTATGAGAAAAGTAAGCAAACACTCCATGTAATGATAAGTGGAAAACTGACTTAATGGACTATATTATTTTTTTACCTCAATATGTCACAAACTGACTATGTTTCTGTATTCTTAGTTTTATCGGTTGTACAAAAAACATTACTGTTATTGCGATAGGAAGAGCCTGCAGAGTCTTTTGGATTTCATGAAAACGTCCGCATGGACACTTATGAGTAAAATCGTGCGATTGTATGACATTTTCAGCAGCACTATTTAAAGCTGTTGCGATTCACATACTACTTGAACTATCAATCAAAACTAATTGTACGGATAATATGGCGTTACTCTATACTTGTTTTTTATTCTCTGGACATTTAGGTCACTTTTAGTTACCGCGGCCAAAGGCTTGCTCGTGCCCTTTAATGGGATTTAATCCGTAAAAATATTTATGATTAAAATTTTACAGCGGCGCTTTATACAATGTTAAAGTATATACTTTTTATATCTTTGTCCTAAAATGTGACTAACATATTCCAGTTTACAATATAATAATCATCTTGAAATTTTATTCCAGCGACCAGTGTCGTTGTTTATTCAGTCGTTACGACATTGCACTTACTTATTTTAACTTATTTTTAAATCTTCACAATTAATTTAGGCACGAATATTATCTACCTAGGCATATATTGGTGTCGCATTACATTTGAGAAATCTGTAAATATTAAAGAAGCAGCATTAAACATACAATTTAAACACACGCAAAACTTGTCAATTGACATAAATTAATAACAGAAATTACGTTCTACAAATAAAGTTTTAAAGATGCAGTTTATTATACAAAATAAATTATTATTGTACTAAAAATAAAAACAATATGTGCGCTTTGAAATTTTATATCACAGACAATTTTTAAATATTGTTTATAATTGTTTTGCCAATCGCGGTATTTATTAAAATATTCGTATAATGTCACCCACACGCATTCTAAACATGGCATGACAAAATCACATTGTGATCAACGTATAACTAAAATAGTGATTATTATACTTGGTCAGTGGTGTGATTTCAAAATATATTTTTGATAGAGATGCAATGGTATTATTGTTTCAACTCTATATACACAAGACTTAGTCCTAATATTACATCATTTCGTTGCTAGTGATGGTACATGCCTTCTATAAGTTTTATAATAAAAATAATAATCATAATTCAATGGTTAATAATATTATATCAAAAATATCTTTGTATAGGTAGCAAAATATAAAAGATACTCCTTACATACCTCTTAGAAAATAGTTGAACAGATATACTGTTCTTACAGTGTGTGATGTATCGTTGGTATGTTTCATATACTACCATTAATGCGATTGTTCAACTTCATATTATAAAACTGATTCATTCAGTAATTAAATAATATAATTCTTAGTTTAGGGACTTGATGGCGTAGCGCCTAGAGCCTTCGATAAATCGCACAAGTTACGCAGTTAACCCTATAAATAGTTTTGGATGAGCGACAATATTTTTCAAGTTCCTCCGTGTTTTTAAAAGGTAAGTGAAGGCGTCGGTTCTGCTAGAATCTAATGATCGTTAAAAATCACCAATTTGCATTAGGCCCTGTGGTGGTTTTAACTGTTCCTATTGCTTTGCTACATGGGTATGCCTTTGGTCTGCAGTGGAAAGTAAGCAGGTTAATCTATCTCATAAAAATACTGGACAAAGCAAGATATCTACGAGTATAGTTACAGTGCTTTACGTGAAAGACACCGATACTATGAATAAGTTATGTTATGACATTGACGAATATATTTATATAAGACTTATTTTATTTGTTATTAAGTTTCTTGGGAGTGAATAGTAAAACTGTGGCCACATTTGTTGTTACAAAATGTGTGTAAACAGCCCCTTAATACCATTGTACGTTTTAATATTACCGAAATATACTATGGATCAAATTGATATCTCGTTGTAGTAAGTCTAGAGTAGAAGAAGTATATGCACTATCAGCACATTACTATCAAGTATTCTCAATAGTCATCAATTTATACATCCATGAATATATCAGTCAAACTGAACAGACATAAGTAACTATTAAAATGAGTTTCTTGTTATACAGATCAGCTAATTATCTAAAGGTGGCATAGTTAGGCAACAAGTGCGTAAGCATCTAGTCCAGAGTGGAGAATAATAGTCCCTAGTGTATTTAACATGTGAAGCTATTAGGCTCTTTTTTACTAATCAGTTGTTCTACACCTATTCACGCGTACTTTTGCAGGCGTCACGCAATAGGGGTGTGCAATTCCTAATGAAAAATACGACTGAACGCGTCCACTCAGCGCAAATATTGGACGTTTGAAGTAAACACTTGTATAACTTTTTTTCTCAAGATTACTTTAGGGTCGATTAGGCTAACGCCTTGTGAACGAAGTGGTGATAACGCTAGCTATACAATCCTCTCAACATGAAAAGCCCCTAGCAAATATTTGGACAAAGTTCACAGGGTAGAGTAGGTAGGCGCCTGCGCGGAAGGGCCGCAGCAGGCGCAGGCAGTCAGCGAGTTGGCGCCCGCCGGGAAACCCTGAGCAGCACGGGTCCTGCTCGAACGTCTTGAACAGCCGGATTGCTTCCGTGGGTCAGCCCGGCGGTTCCCCGCCCGTTCACTGACACGATCTCGTCGCCTGTAAAATAAACATACACCATGTAAAACAGATAAAAAATATTTTAAAATAACATTATTAATATGAATACATGATGACCTATATGTGTTAAGGTTAGAATTCGGTTTACACCAGAAAGTTCTGGTTTTATCCTCGGTAGGAAAGACATTTGTTGTATATAAATATATATTTATGTAGATATATTTTTTATAGATGTTAAGTATCCATAGTACAAGATATAAAATTGGGTCTAGATGCCGCTTTATGATGGCGGTGGATACTTTTTATTCACCTAACTATACTTCAAAATTTCCGCTTGTTAATTTATTCTGAATATAATAATATAGAAGACAAAAGGTAATATTGCATTTAAATGTCGCTGCCTTAAGTAACACATCAAAGACTGTTTATAAGAACTTCAGTGTGGATACTTCAGTCCCAGCAATTCTAACTTACAGTTATGATTTTACTATAGTTGTGATAGTTTTTCTACAAAAAATAAGCTAGCGATATTTGTATATATTTTTTAAAATACATCTAATTATTATACACAAACAACATTCCAACATGCTTGAAAACATACAAGGATAATTGTTTCCTAAGTGACTCCTCTCTGACTGAATCCTCAACCAAAACAACTTGTCAGGTTAAGAAAGTTTCAAACTTCAGCTGGTCCTTAATTAAAGTATTCATAAAAAAACATGTATAAAAAGCCTAATGATTGTAATTAGAAATGTTACCAAGAAATGTTGACATAACCCTAAGCGTGTTATTTTATAGATAGCAAGGCAGGTGGTTTGGCTAGAATACCAGCAGCTGTCGTGCAATGCAACCGTCTCAATGGAATTTCTCTGCACCTTTCTATTATTATTAAAGGTTACCTGTAGGGTGCTCATTAGAACATACCTTAACAAGGTTTACATTATTTTAGCAAATGTTTAAAAGCATTTTTAAACATTTCAGTTGCATCTCTTTAGATCGCCACAGTAAGTTATTTTTTTTATACACTTTGTAACGGATTTAACCACTATGACCTGGCACAATAGAGGACATTCAATAACAGTTTAATGACTGTTGTGTATACTGTGTTTGCTAAAAAGGTAATCAAAGTGTTTTTGAGATTTTGCTGTGTCAAATCAAGTAACGAGGACTTTTCTAGACGTACAACTAACTCATTTCGTGACACACATATTCGTTTGGTAACGGTTCTTAGACCAAGTAAATCATGCAGTGTAAAAGTGCCTTGAGACCAAAGATCCATCATTTCAGCCTATTATGTCCCTTGCTGATGAAGCCTTCTCTAATGATTCCCACGTAGGCCGATCCCTAACAGTTGACATGCATCTGCTACCGCCACCTTAACTAGTTCATTCTGGTTGAGGGTCGGTCTACGCTTTGTTTTACGTTTAAGCGGAACACCACTCCAGAACTTTTCCACCCCTTCGGCCAAAAGATTTATGAAAACAATTTCTCAATCCGCTTAGTAAGGACGAATATTATTCAATATGTTGAACAAACCTTCTCTTAAAAGGCCCGATTCAGCGCTTGCCCATTGTTAAATATTGTTTTGACGAAGATGCCCATATCGCCCCGCGTGAGTCCCGCCACCCACTATGCTGAACCCAAGTCCTTTGCCTCCAGCCGATTTTGTACAATCGTACCTGGAAAGTAAATGAAATATTGTAACATAATTTAAAATGTATATCTATAAGTACTAAATTATTTATTGGGTCTGTGTAGATGTAGAGTGCCTTTTTTGCTATTACCAATTCTATCCTGTCATATTGGTACCTAGTATTAAAATGAACTAAAATGAAAGTAAAAAAATACTATGTCAAGAGTGTACATTATCTGCAATGTTAATCATATCTTAATAAGGTAAGCATTATACGTCTACCCATTTAAAGATATGAAATCAACGATGCTTATTCTAAAAATACTTGATTTAAATTTAACTATTCGCTAACATACCTCGAACGTATGTGAATCTCTCGGTTCCGGCGCCGGTGGTCGTTTATTTTGTGCTGATGACGGCGGTGCTGGCGGGTGGGCGTGAGACCTCGGCGTTGCACTGACGCGCAATTCCGCAACACAGGTGCGCAGCTGTTGCATCGGTGCCGTCGCCTGCACTCGCGCGCGCAATCTGTACGGCTCCTCCCACAACCTCTGCGAGCTTCTGACGTAAGCCTGCTGTAACCATTCCTATATACGCACATCCAACAACATTTCACTGTAAGGCCGCGACTCCTTCCTTCGCTATTATTTTTCCTCCTTTCCGGGACGTAGCTGAAATCCCACAATATCTCTACTTTCGTCTCTTGACTTATTAAGGTGCACGCTCGCGAGGCGCAGGGGAACCATTTGTGGGCTCGATAGACGTTTTGGGGAGCTACACCGTCGACGTAGTCGCCGATTGCCGAGGTGGTGGATGGCGAAGGAGGTTGCCGAACGGCAGTTGGACTAGGAACGTAAAAAGTTGCAGGTTGTTGTTGGGGTGGTGCTAATACATCGTGCGCTACAGGGCTCTTCTGCGTAAGCCTCACCGAGTTTTCCAAGTGCTCTCAGCAAATTCTGGTGCTCCACTGGTCACTCGCAGTGATGCGGTCGTGTAGACTTTGCCTCGATGCCTAAATGAAATTTTGAAGGCGGTGCTGGAGAGCACTTGGAGGATATCGGGGTGGCGAGGGAGAGCAGCGTACGGGACTTGGTTCCCTGGTTCCTGACCCAGGACGTAATCTAGAACATCTGCGTCGTGTTTGCGCCAGCGTTGAGACAAGTTTGTCCAAGCTTTCTTCTGAAAATGAAAAAGCAAAACTGTTGAATCGACGCTTATAAGTGCTTGAGCATTATACTGCAATTACGAAGGCCCGTATGAGGGCAATACCTAGTTCAATTGACGTTCATTATTATTTTGCATATTAGAGCGTCGGTGGCCTCAGTGGTGTGGACTGTCGCCTTTTACCAGGAGGGCTGGGGTTCAATCCCGACACGTACCAATGTATTTTCGATTTTTCAAAAATATATTACGTTATCCGACGCTCTTACGGTGAAGGAAAACCATCGTGAGGAAACCTTCATGCACGCCTGCGAGAGATTCGAAGGTTGTGTGTGAAGTTGTCCAATAGCGCACTGGGCCCGGCGTTGGATGACAAGGCCTAATCACCCAATACGGGTGGCTCGTGCCCCTCGGTGGGGACGTTTATTGAGCTGATGATGATGATTATTTGCATGGTATAAGATATTTAGTAGCCAACAACAGTAGCCAGTATGTTTTTTTACATACGAGCCCACGGGTTTAAAGCTCCAGTATAAGTTTAGTGCTAGTGGAAGAGGCTCACTTCTCTTCTGTACTACACTTGACTTCTCCATATTAGTGAAGTTTTCTTTGAAATTGAGAATCTTTTCTGCAGTTTCTGTTAAAGAAAAAGTTGGTTAAATGTCCGCGTTTGTTTGTTACCTATTTAACCCATTCTATTCCATGAACGCCGAGAATCAGACACAATATAAAATCTATTGTGTTTTGGCTGGCGGTCAAGGGTTAAGGATACTTAAATACTCCTAAACTGTCCAAATGTATGAATGTTGTAAGAAGTCCAGACCTGAAACTTTCGGGACTATCCTCACTTCGAGGTGTAACACGATAAACGAACCAGGTTATTTAACAACGAATTCGGCTTTGGCCTACCGCGTACACGTATTGATCAAACCTCGTAGGAGAGTGGAACGGTTAAAACTATGATGTCTTAGTTCAGTAAACGCCTGTAACCTTTCTTGTTAGTGTCCGCATCAGAGGCGTAGTCATGAGTGCGGGTTGGAGGCTGTGCAGGCGGGGATGCTGGTGCGGCGAAGCTGTGACGAAGCGGCGTCATCCGGAGCAACCGCGGTCGATCGCCCCCGCCGCGCGAGCCCCAGGCCGGAGCACCCATTATTGCCAGCGCTGAAATGTAAGCAATCAAAATGTTACACTAATAATAAACAAATTGAAAAAATAATCTGGAACTTAGGAAATTAACATGAACACTCCGTAATACATATAATATTTAAAAGAAATTGATATCTGCCGTAACTTTATGACTGTTCAGTAGTGAAGGAATAGTAATACAATTATTAAATATATGTACCTAATCCTAATACAGTATGGAAAATTCTTAAAATTTTCACCCATATTTTTAAATTATTCTTTATTATCTTATACAAGCAATGCAGGAGACATGTTTAAGGTAATGAAACCTTGAAATATATCGCAGATAATATATTATAAGAAAAAAGTAAGAAAAATGTTGAACTCCTTGAGCTAAATTTCTTGATAATTGTATTTACGAATTTTGTCATCCATGATAATTATACCTAAATATTCGAGGTCAATAGAACTCTTACTCGGAAATGTTCTTTATTACCCTTAATTACCGTGTTGTAATAGTTGTGATCAGTAGTGTTACGGACAGACGCGATGCGACAGTAATTTGTGTTGATTATGAATTTAAGTTTAAGTGAATAATAGTTTAACATTTGAATTATATAATTGTAGTGTGATTAGGATATGTGTTAATGTTTAAAATGTATTTGATTAGTGTTTAAATTGTAAGTTTATAGCCCTTTGCATTGTATAAAAGAGATAGGACTATTGTGGGAAAGAGATAGGACTATTGTGGGAAAGAGATAGGACTATTGTGGGAAAGAGTTAGCACTATTGTAAAGTCGCACTTTCAACAGGCCACTAGTTGCGAACCACAAAATAGTACCTAAGCAGGGCCAAATCGCGTTAAAATTATGTTCACTTTTTTCTTTAGGATTCCGGTGCGTGCGCTCGTGCGGTGCGGACGTCCGACTAGTCCGCGCTCTCGAGCTGCTTGCGCTATCTTGTTTCAAAGTCATCTACGCGGGGAACCGCGGCCGGTACGATACCCACCTAGCGGTGTTAAACGGGTATCAAGCCGGTTAACGCTCCTCGGAGTGGTGCAACTATTGACGAGTAGTTGCCGGTTAAGTCTTTTTCAAGACTTCCGAAATTCGTCCACACGCCGGTACGCTGTACGTAAGGCAGGGGTCTCGTCGAAGTGTGACCATTTGACGGAGGTAGGCATCCTCCTCCTCCTGACCAACCTGTTACTACGTACGGTTCACTGCCGGGTGTGTCTCACGACCCTATTCCCGAAGGAGTGCCCCCGGTGTCCGTACCCCCCGGTCCGGGTCCGGCCCGGTCACTTCGTGGGTCAGTTAGAGCCAGGTACACATCCTACGTCGCTCCCAACGTAGGTACACTCTAGGGTACACATAGGTACACTCAATAAAGGACACAACCCCCCCTGCTCACGCAGGGAGGGACCCATCCATTACAATATGGCGCACATATACAGCGAAGTGTATGTGCGCTCTTTCCTTCAGCGCTTCCATCCGAACGCTCTGGCAGACTACCACTCGCATGTTAAAGCCATGCGGGCATCCGAAGTCACGGCTAATTCAACCGCCGCATTTTCCGAGAGCCCTGCCTCTCCCGACGTAGAGCACGAACCCGAACAAATGGATTGCCACTTTGGTACATCCGCCGCCGCGTCCGATCACGGTTCCGACTCCGGGGAACCTAAATCTGAGGATTCAGAGTCCACGGAATCGGAAGTCGAGGGAGGGCTTCACAACCGTCGTCAACGCGAAACGGGCGCGAAAGTCATCCGGGAAATCGTCTCCCATGCCACCGGCTAAAGCAGCCAAGGCCAACTCGGGTCAACCGCAGGCCCGCGCTACTACCCAACCCAAGCCTCCGAAGGCTTCAGCCAATAGGGCACCGCCGCCAATCCATATCAGGGACAAGCACCTGTGGAACTCGGTTTCCACTGCGCTGAACGCGAAGCACATAAGCTTCCTTTCAGCGAAAGCGCTACCCAACTCCATTAAAGTAACAATGGCCACCTCCGATGACCACAGGAAGCTGTCCGCGTTCCTCACCGAGCGGAAGATAGGCTACCATACCTATACGCTGGAGGAGGAGCGCGAGCTGCGAGTGATCATCAGAGGTGTACCCAAGGAGATCGACGGCGACTCCATTTTCGAGGACCTCAAGTCCAAAGCCCTACCGGTAAGGGTAGTCCATAGGCTGTATAAAACAAAAACGAAGGCTCCATACGATTTGATCCTAGTTATATTAGAAAATTCCGCGGCAGGTAAGGAGGTCTACAATGTTACGTCCATCTGTAACATCTCAGGTCTCACCATCGAAACCCCTCGCAAACGGGGTTGCCCCGGGGCAGTGTCACCGCTGCCAACTTTACGGTCATTCCGCTAGGAACTGTTTTGCCCGCCCTAGGTGCGTAAAGTGCCTCGGCGATCACGGCACTACAGATTGTCCCCGGGTAAAGGAGACAGCGACCGAACCGCCCAGTTGTGTCTTGTGTGGCACCCAAGGACACACCGCAAACTACCGCGGATGTCCTAGGGCTCCAAAGAGACCTGCTGGGCCGGTGACTCGCCGTCCCCCTCACCCAGTACCGACCTCAGAGGCTCCGGACAGCCTTCCCGCGTCCGCTCCTGCGACCGCGATCGCATCCGCGACACCCGTCAAACCCGTAGGTCCCCTTCGTAGGGCGTTCTCCGAGGTGGTTTCGCAGCCGAAGGCATCATCTTCGGCTGCTAAACCACCAAAGAGGGCAACTCAGCAGGCCCCAGCCACAGGAGCAGGTAGCAGCGATTTCTCACTGGTCATCGACTTTCTTAAGAATGTCGATATCAATGAGATTCGCGAAATTGCATCTCAACTCAGAAACACCCACGGTGATATGTTAGGTAGGCTGCAAGTCATCGAGAAACACTCCGCGGTCCTCGATGCGCTTGCAAATTATAGCTATTCCTCTTCACAGTAAACGTTAGTAGCACTCGTTCAAAGCCTCGGTCTCTCACTGTAGCGTTTTTTAATGCGTACGGCATAAGAAACCAAACGGAGGACATCACCATCTTTCTCCAAACGCATCAAATCGACATCCTTCTAGTACAGGAAACGCTCTTAAAGCCATCACTGCGTAGTCCGCGTATCGCAAACTACAACGTCGTACGAAACGATAGGGCCACCCACGGGGGTGGCACGTTGATACTCTATAAACGTTCGTTACATTGCATGCCCTTAGATCCCCCGACACTTACTAACCTGGAAGTTTCAGTCTGTCGTCTCGCGATGACAGGTCACGAAGCAATCACGTTAGTATCGGTTTACTTACCACCGGACAACAGCCACTGAAAAGCGATTTTGAGGCATTGCTTGCTATGGGAAACGCCGTCATTTTTGGTGGCGACTTCAATAGCAAGCATACTCAGTGGTGTTGCACAACGACCACGCCGAATGGTAGGAAGTTGAGCAAGATTGCTGAGGATCTCAACCTCGATATTTTGGTGCCGCTGGAACCTACCCATTATCCCGCGAATATTAACCACCGTCCCGACATTTTGGATATGGCCATTCTAAAGAACATCAGCCTCCGGCTATGTTCTATAGAAACGGTACATGAACTAACTTCAGATCATCGACCCGTCATTCTTCAGTTAGGCAACCCAGTAGACGCCGCGGAACCCAGGAAGACAGTTCTGGACTGGAACAAGCTTGCGACCAACATCCGAGCCTGTAACAGTGCACAACTGGACGCTATACCCGATAGGATCGTCACGGTCGACGATACAAACGTCGCGATCGATTCTCTAACAAATCACATCTCAGAGGTAATAGTTCAATCGTCTAGGCAGGTTCCAGTGATGGCAACCATCGCTGGAGGCTGCCTGACGATGCTAGGGATCTTCTTAGGGCCAAGAACGCCGCCACGCGCGCTTACGACACCTATCCCACTGACACCAACAGGGCCCACTTGCGCTCCTTACAGCGTGCTGTCAAGGAGCGCATGAGGGAGCTGCGGGGCGATCAGTGGGACGACCTACTTAGGGAAATCTCGCCTTCACACCAAGCTTACTGGAAGTTGGCGAGATCGGCAAAATCCGACACCATCGCCGCGACACCACCACTGGTTAGGCCCGATAGTTCCATTGCCTTCGAGGACGGCGACAAGGCAGAGTGCCTGGCTGCCAGCCTCGAAGAGCAATGCAGTCCTAGTATAATTCCGGTCGACCCTGTCCATCTCGCCACGGTGGACAGCGAAGTTACGCGTCTCTCCTCTCTGCCACTGAATGTCGATCTTCCGCCGACCACCGTCGACGAAGTGACAACAATCATTCGGCAATTTCGTCCCGGTAAGGCTCCAGGCCTCGATGGTATCACCAATCGAGTACTGAAGTTCTTACCCGCGCATTGATTTTACTACTGTAACCATTTTTAACGCGGCCATGGCAAACGCTGTATTTCCCAGCGCGTGGAAAGAAGCGATTGTCATAGGCATCCGAAACCAGGGAAAGACCGCAAACATCCAACAAGCTATAGGCCCATTAGTCTCCTCAAGACTATGGGCAAAATTTATGAACGGTTATTAGCTATTCGCCTTAGGAACTTTGTTTTCTCCAACGGCCTTCTCATCAACGAACAATTCGGCTTTAGAGCCGGCCATTCGTGCGTTCAGCAGGTACACCGCTTGACCGAACATGTCCTAGATGGTCTCAATAGACCAAAACCGGTGCCCACGGGGCTTTATTTTTCGACGTAGCAAAGGCTTTCGACAAAGTTTGGCATAACGGCTTATTATTCAAGCTATACACGCTAGGCATTCCCGACAGGCTCGTGCGCATCATACGAGACTTTTTGTCGAACCGCACATTTCGCTACCGGGTAGAAGGAACCCTCTCTTCACCGCACCCAGTTAGAGCCGGAGTCCCGCAAGGCTCCGTATTATCGCCACTTTTGTTCTCGTTGTACGTCAACGACATTCCGAAACATGCAGCCGCGCAGTTAGCCCTATTTGCGGACGACACCGCTATCTACTACTCAGATCGCAACAAAGGTCGCATTTCTCGCGTACTACAATCTGCCGCTAACACCTTAGGAGATTGGTTTAGGAAATGGCGTA
Organism: Leucinodes orbonalis; assembly: GCA_019425675.1. NCBI lineage: Eukaryota > Metazoa > Arthropoda > Insecta > Lepidoptera > Crambidae > Leucinodes > Leucinodes orbonalis. The sequence goes on from PQWD01000463.1 coordinate 303,199, forward strand.
TCGAGGTGAACCCCGAGAAAAGTGCAGCAATGCTCTTTTCACGGGGGCCCATCGCGAGATCTGCCAAGAAACTTAGCCGAAGCACAGTACGCGACCTCAAACAGATCACTCTTTTTGGCCAACCGATCCCCTGGGAGAAGAAGGTCAAATACTTAGGCGTCATCTTAGATAGGGGACTTTCGTTCGCACAACACATTAGGACAGTCAGGAACAGAGCTGCCTTCTTCCAAGGCAGGCTTTATCATCTCATAGGTAGGAAGAGTAAAATGTCACTTAGAAATAAGTTGACAATTTACAAAGCTTGCATTCGACCCGTCATGACGTACGCTAGTGTCGTCTTCGCACACGTAGCTCCCTCATTGTTGAATCGCCTTCAGCGAATTCAAAACAAAGTTCTACGCGCCGCGGCAAACTCTCCCTGGTATATTAGGAACATCGACCTACATAGGGACCTCGACATTCCCTCTATTAAGTCATTCATGAAAGAAGCGTCCCGTCGCTTCTTCGATAACGCGTCCAGTCACATCAACCCGCTCGTTGCCCAAGCGGCAAACTATCTGCCCATGAAGGGTGTTCGATTCAAACATCGCCGACCGAGGCACATATTACTCGACCCAGATGACACTATCACAGAGGCCAACGCGCCTTTCACTCACACTCAGCACACTGTACATCGTACACGAACACTAGGACACCGCATCCGCCGGCGGACGCGTGATTCCCAATCCTCACAGCGTCTCACTGCGTCATATTCCTCCCTCGTCCGAGGGACGGCACTAAGTCGAGGTTCGAGCCCTAGTGGGCGCCCTTAGTGGCCGTCCTTCTTCTCCTACTTCGATAGGTATCCGGAAGCGGTCTCGTGCCGCGACCGGAGCCAATCATCGGCTGAGCTAGGCTCGCCATTTTCATCCGGTGACGTCGTTAAGGCCATCTGCGGCCAACAACAAAATCCTTTCCAAAAAAAAAAAAAAAAAAATTAAAATTATGTTCAATCGAGGATTACGATTACGATCAAGATACAACGCACAGTTACCAGCAAGCCTCCGACAAAGTAGCAAGCAACAAGAACGTGAAGAGTGAACTTCTACTGGGAATAAATATAGGAAGCTGGAAGAACGAACAGTGTAAATAACTATATAAATAAAATCGCCGGCTATTGCAAGATAAAACAGGGTGTTTTATTCTGGTCGCCAATAAGTAGTGTAAAGCAGAGTACATATAATAACTATATAAAATACTGTAATAATCGTATAGATTTTACTAATTATGAAGTATGTAAGATATTTACACTACTAGGTATAACTAGCTTTTAGCACAAGGCTTCGCTTTAATTAAATTCGGGGTAACACAGTTCCCCTTTCCTAGTTACGCAAACAGAATATTATTTTTACACTGCTGTAGATGATATATACGTCTGTCCACCGATTGACGAAAAATTGAGACAACTTTTGGCAGAACGCTCCGTTCGAATTTCCACCCCTCCCATTTAAGGGAAGTGGGGGGTTCGGGTTAGACCAAAAGTTTGCCTATATCCGTTTTCAGGATACCATCTATCACTATAACAAATTTCATCAAAATCCGTTCACCGTTAAGGCGTTACAAATAAACAGATAGGCAGACTAAAAATTACTTTCGCATGTATAATGTAATAAAATGTATGGATTACTAAGTAATTTTGCTTTTTCAGTAGGTATACCTTTGACTGTTTGTGTTAGATTACTATTTATAGTTCCAATAATTTAAATAAAGAAGAGAGCTCGTCGCATTTTGGTCATCTGCGACTTAATTTAATATATATTTAGGTATTCACACAAGTATTTAGTTCACAATCGTAATGTAAGTTATATACGTTAGTAGGAATTTTTTTATATATCCGTATACCGGTTCACTGAATTTACAACAGAAGAAAGCCGAGTATCTCCAAAATCAGATTTACAAATTCAACGCTAAAAATAGAGAAAACACTTATCATTGTAAGACGCTAATGTTAAATTTAGTTACGGCTTAATTGCAGTTATTTGTTACCATAGTGCCTCCACTATTCAAATGTTTAAGGATTAATTGGGGCATGGTTTCTTTCAGAACGAGTAGTATCACTCATTCATTTTAAATGTGAGAGTATGTTTTAATAAAATTAAAATGCTAAGTTTCAGCAGAGTTGTTATTATAATCATTCACTGATTACAAAAAACATAAATATTTTTCTGTGAGCTGTAGATAGATTAACGACATGGAATAAAACTCAATACTCATGCACTTTATTTTGGATATTACTAAAAACTTACAATTTACATACTTTGTAAGTCATTAGTAATACAAATATTTGAAATAGGTAGCAATTTTGATGTCGAAGAACAATCTTCTGGAATTACCTCAAAAATATCTACACGTATTCTGTTTGTTTGAAATCATAGTCTATATATGTGCAAAGAACAACTAGTGCTATAAATGTCGCCCCTTTCCGTAGATGGCTTGTTAGTATATAACAAATATATCGTCTTGATCTCGTGGGTACTTTACATTTGAGTGTCGAAATTGCATATATATATTTATTGGATATTTTTTCTCATAGCCCAGTTGGAACCTGTTTAGGAGAAGTTTAAAAGTAAATAGACGTCAATATATCCATGTTTAGAGTGTACAGAGCACAAACATTGACTACGTTAGCGACTCCCACATGGCGGGTTTAGGTCAGCAAATAACCAACGTCCGGTGATCAAAGGGCTTAATGCATAACTTCAACCGGATCGCTACTAAATATGGCTAAGCTTGTCCTTATTTTACAAAGATAAAATATTTTTTGTTCTAAATTTGATACGTTAATTATGGTTGAGGCGTAAATGTAAGGTCATGCGATAAGCTGCAAGTGAAGTTACGAGTTGAATATACGAGTATTAATTGACGTTGTTTAGTTTATTATTAATTATACCGCACTGATTAATTTGGATGAGACTTAAAGTAGATTTTTTCATAATATTAAAATTAAATATATATACTCAATAATATTCTGATGGAATTTAGTATGGATATATGTCCGCAGCTATTTAAGGAATGTTTCAATATATACCAAAATTGTGGGAAGAATGAAAAGTATAATTTAAAACGTTATTGATTTAATTTGTAAAAGTTCCTACGCAAAGGTTATCGACCCAAGCTGAATCACGAAGTCCAAAAATTATTATGTACGTTTTTATATCACCTTATAAGGCATACCGTAAATTATATTTAAGGTGTAAACAGCATTTACGCCTCTAACCTTTATGCTTATTTTATTTCGACGGTTTGAGCTTCTGTGTCTGTGAAATATTAAGACCCTCTCAGAGTTAGTGGCGCGAAATCTTCATTTAAAAAGCGTATTTAACAAAAAAAATTATTGACGATTCGATACTATCTTCAACAATAAAAAAATACTAAGTGTTGTACGTAAGCACAAGAACAAGCAAAAGTTGTACTCATTCTTAACTATTAAATACAGTAATTGTTAAATTTGCACAATTAAAAAATAAAGAATATTAATTTAATGCATTATATATTAAAAACAATGCAGGCGCTGGGCACGACGCGCTAGTCGGTGCTGTACCGTTGCGGATATCCGTTCGAGCGTGAGATTCGTATCGCCCATACTAAGTAACTTTACAACAAAAACTAAGTGTGGTTCTCTTTATCGGCAAGAAAATAATAGCCTTTTCTATTTTTTTATTTATTCATGATCTACTCGTAGTGAAAAGCTTAGGTGTTAAGCATACTTCAATAACTATATATTTAATAACTATAATAGTTGAAATGGAAGGCAGAGTAAAAGTGTAATCAAAATTCCACATATATCGTTTTGATATCACTAGGTGATAGACTTGGTCATGAGTCATCTAGGAAGGTACCACCGCTGCCCTGAGGGCAACTATATGAGACAACCTCAGTTTTCAGCTGTCATTGCAGCCAGGGTTATGAGCAATGTAGCCTCTTTCTACGAGCAAATAATGCTTTCTAAGGAAGAGGTAGAGCATATTAGGGAGGAGGATCCGCTTGCGAGTGCGAACAGGCGGCGGAGAACTGGGCGTAGGAGATGGTGGTGGCACCAGCTTCGCTCGCCTTAGTAGGGGATGTGGATAGCGGACTGAGGGGCATCTGCTATTACACATTGTACAGCCCCTGCGAATATGGGAATAGTCTATGTATTTCTAGACCTCCTGTATTTTTTCAATGCTGATGATTTCCAGAAAGCAGCCTATCTCAATTTAAAAAAACCCGCTCGTACTTGCTACTAAATAAGCACTATTAGGTTAACCCGTTAAAATCAACACTTTACCTCGCGTGCACGTTGTAGTCAACATAGAAATTATATCTTCAAAGTCTGTTATGCTTCGGTAACCGTGTCTAGATGGATAGCCCTTTGCGGTCTTGACACGATTCGCCATAGCCGGTAGGTAACTGCTAACGACGTGAGGCAATGAAGGTAATGAATGGTTATTAATATCATCGGGAGCGCGGATGGAGCGCAATAGCATTAATCTCCGGGGAGCCGCGGTGCTGTGGACACGAGATGTAATTAAATGCCCCGGGAGAGGGCGAGCTTTATTGCCAATAGACGAGCACACCAACGAAAACAAGCGGTCATTCGGTCCCCAAATTGGTTCTACGAGTTAACAGTTGAAACAAAAAGTGGGTATGTTAATTTAGATTATACAACTCTAATTGATTAGAGTTATTTATTGACATAGAGAAATGTTAGATACAAAACAATTTGAATAATCGTTTAATCCGTCATGTATTATTGTATCATTATTATTAATTGTGTGATGAATACACCTGCGCGTCGGTGGCTCAATGGTGTGGACTGTCGTCTTCCTACCGGGAGGGCTGAGGTTCAAATCCCGACACGTACCAATGTGTTTTCGAATTTTCGAAAATATATGTACGTTATCCGACGCTCTTACGGTGAAGGAAAACATCGTGAGGAAACCTTCATGCACGCCTGCGAAGAGATTCGAAGGTTGTGTGTGAAGTCGTCCAATCCGCACTGGGCCCGCGTGGACGACTAACGCCTAATCACCCTATACGGGTAGGCTCGTGCCCCTCGGTGGGACGTTTAATGAGTTGATGATAATGAATACACCTGGTTATTTGAAAGGTTGAAAGCTGGTGACACATAATACAGGGAACTTGTATTGTATAATTTAGGACTTTAAGGAATTAAGAAAGTCCGTCAATCCAATAGATCAACAAAGCCATCTGGCTGTTTATAAAATAAAATAAACTTGTATGTAGAGACTTCAAAAACTTTTTACCTTAAAACCGAGATTTTTATTGAACATCTTTTTAAAAAACTCAATTTGTACTGACCCAATGAAATGAATACATAGTTAACTGCATACATCACAGTTTATCCAATTAGGTTCTGGCGGGTTCCTGAGCGTAGGTAGCGCAACGCGGGAAGTGAGAGTAGCTCATCTAGCTGTTAAATCGCATGGCGGCATTAATTTTCAGCGGTCCCGTTGCCTCCGAATTCGGCTGGCACTGGTCACTGCTCTTCCGGTGAGTGCGCGGGCTCAGCTCGCTACGGTCTAGGGAAGAATTGTGCTCTTTGTTGTCAGTTTTTGTGGCGGTTTCGCGGATATTTTGCGGTGGTAGCCACACACCTTTTATTAAAGTGAAGTAATTTGTGACAACATTCTTGTAATTTCGCTCAGTTGGATGTGAATTAATGATGTTTCTACATTCTAATTTGAGAGAGAAAGAGAAAATGGTGAATCCGTAACGGCAAACGAAGAATGCTGCACTGATTTTTTAGACTGTGATCTTCAAAAATGAGTGCAGAATTTTTCGTTCACCGTTGAGTTCAAATTAAATATTTTATTGTCTTTTAAAACATTAGCAGAATTATTTGTTGGGAATGTTGACCTGGGGCAAGTTGGCATGTTATAAATTGTAAATGGAAATGTGTAAAAGTTCACTTGCAGTATTCTTTTATACGCTTCAGTTTTTATATTACGAGCTGTATATATTTAGGTACATAGAAAAGAAAGATTATCGAAACAAGGCTGTCAGAACAAGTATCGATGTCTCTAATTAAAAGCTGGGAACATATTTTCTATAATCTATTAGAAAGTGCTGTTAGCGACAAGTGACTCCCACACATTCATATTGATATTAATTAGAAGTTACCTCGGACGTACAATGATTTAATTTTAAAATAGGTTTAATAAATGATTTATACCTAATATAGTAGTATAGGTTTCAAGCAAGGAGGTTGGATCTGTACTGGACCTGGAAGCTGTTTTATAATTAGTTTGTATAGCAGATTTAAATTTGTTTTAATTACAGAGAGATTGTCGACTGTCTAGGCGCTTCAATTTCATCTAATTCTCGAGTCCTAACGATTATGCTTTAAGTGTGGCTATGTTTCAGGCTGAAGAGTGAGACAGGCATTAAATACGGGAATTTAATCATTGAAAAACTTGCGAACATTACGACACAGAAAACGAAATTTAGAATTGGTAAATAGAATCAAACAATTTGTTGATGATCGATAATTTTGAGTGAGGTTAATCAACAGTCAATCTTAGTTTCATACGAATAATACCTGTTCAATCAATATTTTTTCTTACCATAACGGGCTGCAAAGTATGCCAAAACGGTCAATAGAGTATTCAAAGAATACCGTATTTGTTCTTTTGCCAAAACAAATATAAAAACAACATGCTTATTTAATAAATTGTTCCCTCATGTTAAGTAATGGCATATGTTCCCCCAGTCGACAATAAGTTGCGATAATATCAGCCGAAAGGGCATTTGTGGAGGGTGCATTGATTGTTCACACAACGCGCCACATCGAGCTCAAGTGGTTACCGATCGCTTGTATGACCAGCCATATTTGTTAAGCAAACGAAATTCCATTTCAATATCAACCTTATGCCTATTTGAACAAGACCTTTATTTTAGTCTAAAAGTCCAATAGGGCAGCTATAAGCCCGAAACCATTAGCGGCCCTTTTCATGGAAATTCAAGAGCATCGGCAGAATAAAAGGAAGTGGAGTAGCAAAAAATACACCATCCGTTACAGATAGGCCAATTAGAAGAGTCATCAAGTGTAGATACGCTGGATAATTCACCAGGGAACCAGCATTGGTAAGAACATTTCCCGGATGTGATTTAGATTGTGTGTAGGTACGAGTAGTGGTAAGTTAACTATGAAATCCCAAGTTTTTTATTGATTTAGAGGAAACAAAAGACTTTGGGAAAATCATTTGATTTTCCTGTTATATGTTCTTGTTAGCAGCACATATCAAAGCACGTTCATAATTGCATTTAATGTGGTTTGTTTGTTGTGATGGTTACACATACAAAATAAAAAGTACCTTATTTTTGATGTAATGACTATTCGGCAGGGAAAATAAAGTTAAATAGCAGGAAACGAACACTGAACTTTTTATTTCCGTGCCATTGTATATAACTACGCCCGTTAAAAACATACAAACTAGTAAATACCTATATATTTTGTCTTATTATTAACTGTCATTTAGGCTACACCGAAGAAAGTTGTTAATCAAAACTCGTACAGTAATGTTTTCGATTGTTTGACTTACAATTATAACAATGTTTAGAAAATGTTACAATGAAATATTAAATAATAACCAAACATTGAAATTAAAACTCGTGTTTGAATATTTGTTATAAACGTTTGATGATCGATGTCTTATCAGGCATCATAAACGTAGCATAGAAAATTAACAAGACGAACGGCTAAGATCTATCAGCTTAATTAGCGTCGCTTCCAGTATAAGCAATGACAAACCGCAATGGGTACAATACCAATGTTGACCACATCATGTGTCAACAGTTTAGTCATGTTTTCCATCCTTGACTATTCTATGGGTTGTATTGTTAAAATATTTATGGAGTGAATTATAACGGGTCCGTGCCCATGTTGCGCCCACACTTATTAACGAAACTGAGATTTATGCGTAACTACGCGAGCGATAGTGGCACAATAGGCCCTACGGAATGTGAACCGCGTCTCGTTTACAACGCTATGTTTGCCTTGCCTTGAACTATAAGCGACACGCAGGACATGCGAGCCTTAAGTCGTTCTGTTAATTTTTAACAATTTAACGACTTTCATTCAATGGCAGGTTTTTTTTTCAGTTTGGTAATTAAAGACAAGGTGGCATATAAGAATATAGAATCGAATAGAGTCACAGAATACACGAAGTACAAAATGAAAAATTAAAACAATATATTTCCAATCTAAGGATTATATAGGTTATGAAAAAAATATATTTTGTTGTGGGGATGAATAACATATATAGCTTAATACTATTTTTTAAAACTGTTAAATAAATATATCAATCTTTGGAACTAATTATATCAACCGAAGTTAATAGGCACATGGAAATAGACGACCAAATGTGAATTAAGCTTTCAATTATTTGTAGGTAGTAGAGAGTAAGTTTTTTATTTCTATGCTTAGTTCTAAAGCTAAAACAAACACTTTATTATTTTGCTTTTCTCACACTATCGTGTCATGCAAGCGTATTTTTTAATAATTCATAAAACCAGGTCTTAAAGAGGCAACTACGCAAAACAAATTAACGGAATAACGAAAGCAATTTCATGCTTAAAACAGCGAATACGTCTTTCTAAATAACCATTGTCTGTCAGTAAGCAATTTGGATGGTCGATATTTCTTCTTTCGTTTAACAAGTGGGACGGGTACGGTACAGCTCGTCATAGCTCATCATAGAACTCACCAGTTCATAATGCTGTTTGCCGTAGAATTAAGAAACCGACCGAGTTCTACATTTAGCTCAACGAATGAAGCTTGGAAATTGTGGTGCGATTACAACGAGTAACAAATAAACTCCTTTTATGAAATGATTCTCATTGTATTGATGTAATAGATCATACTGTTTTTGAAATTGACATAGCTTTTGTGCTGCATTATTTTATATTAAAAACTTAAAATAACTTTTCATTTTATATTTGTAGGAATGTTTATTATCAAATACTAGCTTACTTTTTGGTAAGTCGAGATATATGATATACTTTTTACTACAATAATTTATGAACCTTGTTTGCTTAAAGGCATCGCAAGTCCGAACATTTACATCATTCTAATGTTGAATAATGGAAATCATTGCATTCCTTTTCTCTTTGCAAACACATAAATAATTATAAAAATAGAAATTGTTTTATAAGTAATTTTCAAAGCGGCTTTTGTTTGCGGTGGGGTGTAGCACCGGTAAAGAATTCGCCCGAAGCACAATAAGCCGACATTTGAAGATTTTGAACTTCAACCTTTGTAATTTAACTACGATATGGGAGTACCACCACTTCATTTCGCCATCGAGGTACGATAAAGCGGGCGTCCTGTTTTTACGACAAATTTATTATTATATAATAGTCGGATATCTTTTTATGTTCTTTTATATAATTATAATATAGAAATAAGTTGAATTTTCTTTCTTGACTTAGTGATAAAATACCAATAAAGTGGAGTAACGTTGTTTTATAATGTTTCGTAGTCACTTGATACAAAAATTTAAACACCAAATTTAATTAGCACAAAATAAATATTTACAAACATTGTGGTATACTAACGTTTTTTTGGGTAAATAAACAGTGTATTGAGTGCGATGTCTCTACATTTGTAATTGGCTTACAGTTGTTCGATACTGAAGTTTATAATAAGAAACACAATTGGCATAACATTAATGTAATGTAGGTACTTTTTATTACTCAATAGAATTTGAAAATAGGCAACGAGATGATAAGGAGAACAATACACTTAGTGGTTCATGTGAAACAACCTAAACGCAATACCTGACGTAATCACAAGTCGTTATTCTTTAACGAAAATGACTCAGCCTAAGCTGATACCTACTGGTATTATTACTAAACCCAACTTTAACCAATTGGAATACATTTAATACCTGAGTATTTTATCACGACTTTGCCTAACTTGCGTTGTATAATCGGGTCAGAAGAATTTTATCCTGTATATATGTTTCATAGACGATTAAATCATTTGTATAATTTAAATTACTACTAACTATATTATCGCCCTATAAGTTATTGTATAGCACAAACGATTACTAATAAAGATATAAAACATCTATTTGCCTCCGGATACTCGAATTTGAATGCAATAACATTAAGCTGGCAGCAATAATGAAAGCATTAAAATATTAATTAATGTGTATATTCTCTATCAGATATTGTTGATTGAATGATTATAGAGAATCTAACATTTAACTGGTAATGTTATTGTAATGTGTGGAGGTAATTTCGTTATAATAACGTCATTAAAGACTGCAAATGAGATAGTGGGCTGTATGATGGGTGATTGACGAAGGCAAGTATCACCACATACAGTGTATGTGGGTTGTTTTGGTGGCGAAACAGTTAAAAGAGCGTAATAATTAATTCACCATGGTTACCAACTATGGTAACTCATTTAACAATTTAACATATTTCATAAAAATGTGTCCTTGTTTTCGCTTGCTATAAAAATATCAATAGTTTGCCATAAAAGTTGAAATAGTTATTAAAATTATTGTGAATTGGCCATAACTTTTATTGCTTTCATACTTAAGAGGTTAGTTAGTATTCCGATATTTAAAAAATATATGTTGCCGCATAATCTTATCTAAAATAATTTGTCTGATGAGGATAGTATTTAGTTACAAAAACTTGGATGATTGTGCGTTCATAAAGATAAAAGTTATCAAGGACGTGGCATTGATGATTAACTTAATTATATTACCAAAAAAGCTCCATGAAGGATGTCTCGTCCGCTTAGTGGTAAAACGATTGAGGTTACAAAGTCAGGCGTTGTCTATAAGTAGATTAAGCTGCACTCCTTATCTACAGTGCAGTAATCTGGTATGTGACTTCCTAACATGCTGGTCCGTTACTGAAAGCAAGCTTTGTTTGCCTTTATTATCCAGCGTGGGAGACCCGGAATAAACGTCATTGTAATAATTTATTATTCACGGCTTTTGCTTTATTTACCTCAGTAACAACTATGCAGGCAAGTAGCAAAAATCCTTGGACTAACGCGTAATTGGTAACAATGTATCTGCTTTTGTAAGTCAATGACTATTAATGCTACATGTAGGTACATGTGTCAAATTTACTAAGTGCGCGTTGTGTAATTCGTACTATTCAATGTTAATTAGATTAAATATCTTACAGACAGACATGCTTATATACAGTTACACCTTTTCCCGTAGTGGTAGGTTCTTATGCCACCTTCTTCAATTTGGGATTGTGACACGCGTATTTTGCTTCTTCGAAATTCATTTATTCATTTTAGTTTATAAGTTGGTTTTTGTTAACGCTTTACATGAAGGCATTTGCAGTTGGATCATGAAAGGTCTGACACGTATTTTTCATCCAAATTTTCTATACAAAGTAAAATTGTAATTGCTACTTAAGCATGCCTTTGTCAATTTTAGTAACAATATTTGCTAATACTTAACAATGTTCCTTCTATGTTTCATTGATTATATTACTAAACAATTCTACTCCTAAGATGTCTTACTTTCTTTACTATATGAATTCTACTTATCTTTTGTTATAGTCTTATAAACATTACCCCAAACAATATTCATAATATTAAGTAGAAACATATATAAAGCCTTGTCTGTTGAAATTTGGAACCATTGTTCTACTCGTAGCAGCTCGTTGTCAAATTTTGCAGGAAATATGATGTACTCAAATTACTTCATTAAGTTTTAAGCTTAACCACGAACTTTCTAAGCGGCCGTTCTTAAAATAAAGATTCTAGTTCACTTGTGCTGTGTTATGTTTCATATTTAACTTGCCACTTGTATGTCTTTGAAATGTAGCCGTCTCTTTTAAAGAGCTTGGAAGCCGGCAGTAACGAACAGAATCGTGAAAGGTTGAGTGCAGTACTCGAATCCATTTGGATTAAATCCATTGCCTGCTGTTACGTCTGTTGAATAGATCAAGGATTTTCAAGAACA